>VDFB02110625.1:16657-30657 GCA_007258455.2 Sequoia sempervirens | reverse complement strand
TTTCTCTCTATATGTCTTTTCACATTTCCGTTGAAGTTGCTCGGTAAATTCACCCAACTGTCGAATGAACGTGGTGATATCGGCATCATTTTAGAAAACTTACTAGTTCTAATCATTTTTAGGATTAGATGGTCAGACTATGACCCACAACACATGTTGGTTCATTGTTAGATCGAAGGTTGGCTTGAATTACGAGCCAACTAAGGCCATCCTATCCACAGTGGTATTTTGCAATCTCGAGACTACTTGGATATTGAGAGATTTGAACCCTTTTATTAATTCCCATACACTATGTCAGTATGATCACATTCTTACATTCTTTCTAACCACTTGTTCCTTGACATATTTTACCACGAGCTTTGAATCTCCAAACACTTATATCCTTTTAGCACTCATTTTTTTGCCAATTTTAATCCATTAACAAGCATTTTTACTCTGCGTCATTATTTGTGCATGGAAATTGGAATTGAAAAGCTCTAAGAGTTTTAGATCCCATAGGAGATATAAGGTGGATCCCTGCCTCCAAGCCAATCATACATCTGGCAACATCAAAGTGTAAATCCCATAACTCGAGTTCATCTTTTGTGTGGTTGCCTGAATCCTTTTTCTCCTTGAGCACCTTCGGAATGGCCTGGTCTTTGTCAAGAATCACATATGTACCTTAACCAATGGCACGAAACTTCCAAAAGGGTTAGAATCTATAAATTGATATAGTAAGACCTCTTCTTCTAGACTCTGATCACCCATGGCCTCCTCATCTTCTAGCATTTCAATATAGTACATCTCTCCCTTAGAGATAGATGTGTGCACAAATTCAAAGCGCATTACCACATCTTCTGCAATATGCTCAAGATGCAACAATTCAGATAATATTTTCATCTTCATGCCATGCTTGATTCTCAATATTGGGTGAGACCAATTGAGAGCTAGGTATCCTCTGATCTTAGCTATGAAATCTCTTGATAGGAACATCTTGAAGATGAGGGGAATGCCAATTATGACCACTTCTTGGGTGACCACCTAACTTGGATAGGAATATAGGGTGAAGGGGAGACTTTTAATTTGTCCTATGGAAAAAACCTTCTTTCCATCTAATTGCACAATTCCCTTATCAAGGGGTTCATATTTCATATTCAGGTAATCGACCACCAATTTAGGCATTACTATGGTACTAGCACCTAAATCTATCATGTTGTTATGCAACAATTTTTCTCCCACAATGAGAGTTAATAAAAAGGGGGTGGATTTTTGTTTACATACCTCTTTTCCATCTGCTTTCTCCCTAGTATTCATGTATGTTATTGCTTTTGAAGACTAAGGCTCTTGATTAGGTAATTTGTTCCTTTCTTGGTTGTGCACTAGGACCTCAACTGGTTGTGAAGGTTGCTCCTCTTTCCTTAGAGAATCCTATAATAAGATATTTTTCTCCAAGATAGCCAAAATGTCCCATAAGGATACATTTTCTAGCGCTTTCTTTAGTTGTTCCACCACATTGAGTAACCTGATCAGGGGTACCTTAGGTTTTGGAGTTACCTCCCTAGGTTTTAAAATTGGTTGATCCAAGACTCTTTGTTGGGTCTGTAACTATTGCACCTTTAGTTGTGGCCATGGTTGTCATTGCACCTACAGTGCTTGGGGTACATACTCCCTAGTGAGTCTTTGTTTTGAGCATGTGTTGTAGTTTGACTAAACCTATAAGGCTCCTATTGTCAAAAATTCATTTGCAAACACTGAGTCTTCTCCCTCCATCCAAATGAAAAGCACTTGGTTAGGGGAGATATCTGTCTCTTTTTCCAAGGACATACCTTACATCTAAGCACCAAGTCTGGCATTTTTGATCCCAAGAGATTAATAACTTCCTACATTTGAAGGGATGCCTTAGATCCTTTGTTCCACCCCAATCTATTGGAGATTTCCCCTTAGGAAGTTTTGAGGCATGTGGGTGTCATTACATGGAAAGTACCAAGCATTTATGTCTTCCCTAAGATTTTTCTATCCTTGGACTAAGACATTTCTTGTGCTAGAATTAATTGTGTGGAGTGGAGTAGTTACCGAGACTATCTGGTCTAATGACTATGGTTGGTTGTTCCCTCTCAGAGCTCCTTGATATGAATTATGCTGGAAGGATAGTCTTCATCCTTAGTAATTTTGAGGGGGAGGCTTCAGAGGTGCCGCTTCTTGGTGTTTATGTTCATGAGCTCATTCAAAATAGTCCTCAAATTTTTTTTTGATATCATTCATCTTTGTGGCTAGCAAAGAAGAACACAATGTGCTCACTTGTGTAGTGGGGTATACATACATTGATGGTAGGGGTGTAGCAAACATACTGGGGGTTGCTTCCATCTACATTCGACAAGATATTTCCATAAAAATTAGCATTGGAAATCATGGTAGGAGCTTCCCAACATCAATCAAACTATTTTCTACTCTCATGGCCAAATCATATTCATCAGGAAGAATTTCGCCTCTAAGCAAATGTACCACAATCATAATATCCAAATTGAAGGCTTTAATTAAAACATGATTGTCGTTGTTGGTGGGGGTCTAGCCTATATGGGAATCCTTTGCAAGGTTTTGTGGAACCTAGTATTAAATGTTGATAATTGGATTGCATCAAATGGTTGTCATTGATGTTATCACAATACCAAATGTATGAGGAATTTACTGAAAGCTATTCCCTATCAAAGATGTTCTTTATCAGTGATCTTGTGTGATGGTTTTTGGGTTTGGATTCTACCGCAAGACAAGCTATGACTCTAATATGTTACCTATGTCATTATGATTCACTCAAATAGCTATAATTAGGATCTTGAGAAGTTTTGTGTTGGTAGCAATAAGTTATCAATGACAAAGTTAAACTTCATACACTATAGTTGTTTCTCTGCTTGGTACATCTGTGTGGGAGACTATGCACCTTCTTATGAAGAACATTCAGATACTATGGCTCCTATGGTTATCTCTTTGATAGTAGTATGATGAGAATCTGATGTTACATTGTATTTGAAAGATGTTTGACCGTTCAAGAAGCTTTTTTGTTTGGGTCCCAGTCTTGGCTAACTTAGTGTATACAATACATTATGGAGACTAGTTATGTTTTATGGATGTTAGCTGACTTGCTATAATGTACTACATGGATAGAATGTTTAAATTATATATGGTGCCAACAAAGAGAGTTTTGATTATTTTGTTTTCATCTAATTAGGCCGATCTAATTGATGAATAAGATATACTTATATATATAAGATGCTTTGAAGTAAATTATTAGAGAGTGTGAAGTGTGAGTGCGAAAAGGATTAAGGGGCATGTGAAGATTTGAACCTAAATGCTTTATTAGTTGTGGATTAGTTGAGCGACTGTTGCACGTGAGGCAATACTTCATATTCTGGGCTTCATTTGGAATAGAATTCTACACAAGGAAGGTGTACTCCATTAGTTCATACTTTTGGCAGTGATCCATAACTTTTATATTTTGGTAGTAAGCCATCTTTATATCTTAGGGTTGTAGCCTTGTGGATAGTGAGTCTAGATAGTGAGTCCTTCTATTGGCAGTGAGCCTTAGGTAGTGAGCACTTTGTAATTAGTTTTGATATTATCTATATTGTGAGTTAATCCTCATCATGGTTTTTTCCTCATTGGATTTTCCATGTAAATTTGGTGTTATTGTGTTTATGTACTGGATTTGAGTTTCTACATTTTCATTTAATGTTTAATCATTTAAGAAGTGTTAAGGTTTTTTTTCTGGTAAATGATTTAAGGGTTTAATTTGGGGATAACTGATCCATTCCCCTCTCAGTTGTCTAGTTCAACAATTGGTATGAAAGCATAGTCTTTTGGAATGAGTTTAACAACTCAAGGGAGATCTTGGTAGGTTGAATAAAATGGCAAAGGGATCTGAATTGGATGAAGAATTAAGAACAAAGACTACAGAGTCTAAAAATGAAGATTTGAAAGAAAATGTCAAGCAAGAAGATGAATGCATTCAAAAAATAAGGAATTAGATCCAGAAGTTCAAGTTGAAACATAAAGAAGTTAACTAATAAATAAAGGAAGCAAAGGACATTGTTGAGAATCTAAGAATGAAACTTGAAGAAAGAAAAAGGGTGGAAGAGAATCTGAAATTGGAAATTGGACAAAGAAAGATAGATGAAGGATGCTTGAAAGAGATTATCAATTAGAGGAGAAAATTTTGTGATAAGCTTGAACAAGTAGTAACCCTAAGAGCTGATCTGGACAAAGCGAAAGCTCATGAAGAAAGGTTCAAGACAAGTTATACAATGCTTGATGAGTTGATTTCATCTCATAGACCTACAAAGGATAAAGGTGGTCTAGGACCTGAAGAAGGAAAAGGGTCAAATACTAAACCATTTTTCAACAAAATGGACAATCAAAGGAAATTTCAAGGAAATACTTATCAAAACAAGAACTAAAGGAACAATACCAGAAGGATTCCCATCTGACAACCTAATGCTCAAAGGTACCCATCTTTTAATGGTTTTTTTTCTCATGCAATAAATTTGGACATAGAGCAATAGAATGTAGAAGTAGGATGAACCAGAATAGAATGAGTCAGAATGTTGGGTTCTTAGCCGGATAATGTTATGTTTGCAACAAGTTTGGACATAGAGATACCGAATGTAGAAGGCAAATGATGATGAAAAGGTTTAATACTAGTAGAAGGACTCAATATTTTCAAGGCTGTTGTTACACATGCAATATCTTTGGCAACAAGGCTAATCATTGCAAGTCAAGGATAAATGAAAATTCATTCGATCAAGGATATGTTGTGTGCTACACTTGCAAAAAACCAAGACATGTCTCAAAATTTTGTAGGAGCAAAGTTGGGAAGAAAACTAATCTGGAACAGAAGATCAAACTTGTGAACAAGGTAGATCCCGAAAAGTAAGGAGAGAGCTGGGAAAAAATTGGAGGAAGAAGGAAGTACATGAGAACAAGGATGAATCAAATAACCATGTATCTGCATTCGATGCAAATACCTCTCCCAAGAACCAAACCCAGTTGTGGTTTTAGTGGGAGCAGTAATAGAAAAATCTAACAAGCCCCCCAATATATGAGGTATCATACGATGACACAAGGATAAGTGATGTGAATCTTTATTTTGAAGGCATTGGAGAAAATTCTGGAAAAAAAGAAGCAAATTAGGAAAATTGTGGATCTCTTCTTGGTTTACAGTGTATCTCGTAAAGTAGTTGGCAACTTAAAAGATGAAAAGCAATAAATGCAAAATTAGGGAAAAATCGGATGAATCCAAGAAAAGAACCATGACTTGGAGGAAAAGGAAGATTGTGGAAATGAGTTTATTGTACCAGGTTTTGATATAAAGGCTTCATCATCTGAAAAATTGATTCGACAACTTCAATTGAGGGGAAGTTACTGACAAAGTAAAGTATTGATGATGATGTCATAAGCAATAAATTACTTTTTGCGATGAACCCTAAAAGTGACAAGTTAAATAAGGAAATTGAGTGGTCATTCTTTTTCACATTGTGAATTGAACGAGCTAAGGGGTAAAGTGTAGCTGAGAGATAAAGAGTTAGGGTTGTTGGCAAGAAAAAGTACGAAGAACAAAGCTAATACAATGGAGTCAAAGGAAATGGTGGTATTTCATCCGTGTAGTGAAAAATTGCAAAAATTAAGTTATAGATCGATGAATTTAACCATGAAAAGATTCAAAATTTCAAAGGTTCATTTTTTAGTTGAGCAAATACAAAAGGTCAAGAGTCTAGGGCACAAGGGTTTAGACATTTGGAGCGAATTTCCATACTTTTTGGATGTAGACACTATTCGGTTTGTCCTAAGTAGAATTCAAGGTGATCAAATGATCTTAGAAAAACCCTATGGGATTAGAAAGGAAGCAATTGCAGCAATTACAGAGTTATGTAATGATGAACTGTTCCAGTAAAGAATTCAATGAAGAACAAAGAGGTCAAATCCCTAATGGGAGTGACAAGAGACCAAAGGGAACTTCAAATTCATATTATAGTGGACCTTGTAATAAGGTATGTGGCATATGGAATTTCATATAAGATTTATTTTAGAAATAGGGAAGGCTCTACTTCAACAATTGTTGTTTACATTGCACATCAAATGGTTGAAAAGAATGAGGATTTCGACTTGTCTGAGTTATTGAGGAATCAATTAATGGAGAACATTACTATGACAAAGAATGAAAATCACCCTTTTCATTTTGGATCTTTGGTTATATGTTTGATGATGTATTTTCTAAAGTTGTTACCATTGAAAGAGAATGTTGTGTGGAAGTTAGTTGTACTAGTTGGGAAGCAGGTCTATCGGTACCTAGAATGTCTAGCAGAGAAGGAAAAGATTTGTAAAGAATAATTTGCAAAAAAAAAAAATGCATGGAGCTCTGGTATGGTTTCCAGTCCAGTTGGGACGTCAAAGGTAGGATCTTCCTCTGGAAAGAGGAAATCAAGAAGATTCATTTCAAGTTCCTCTTTGGAAATAAAGAATCTGAAGAAAAAGGAGAAGAAAGAAGAAAAGGAAGTAAAGATAACAAAGGCATTTGATCCGGTGAATGATTATGAAGAAGATTTTACTAAAGAGAAGGTGTTGAAGACTCTTGTGCAATCTGAAAAGAAGATTAGATATGTTTGGTTGTTCCGACCAACATATGAACAAGATGAGATCATAGACACCTTGGTTGTTTATATAATTCATAATGATATTTATCTAAGTGAATTGACAAATGATTTACTAGAATTATATCAAGCAGATAAGATAGACTAAAGGTACTTCACCTAGGGAAATGAAGAAAAAGATGAGATTCAATTGGTTATGGAAGAAAGATGTGGAAATGCATAGAAGATATTGAATGAGAGCATACATAAATCAAAGGCGTGTGTATAAGTATTGTCTTTGGTGGCCTACTACTATTGGAAACTATAGAGAAAAAATTGATGCTATTGAGCTTGAGATGGATTCTACTGGAAAAACATATAATATCCTTAATGACAGGGATGGAGCACAAAAGAAAAGGATCAACTCCTTACAATCTAGACTTGTAGACATTCTGGTATAGAGGGATAGTACTGTGAAGGAATTTTGGAAAGTCAAAGAGATAATTGAATTGAGATTGGAACAACTTTATGGTCTCCTAGTGGAAGCTGAGAAAAATGTACAAAATATCACTATCCCAGATACTCTTCTGGAAACAATTGATTTGATAGTTATGAACAATAGTGTTTGTGTAAACATCATATTGGCAGTGGATTCCTAGAAGACATTTCTTCTGAAATTAAAAGAAAAATACAAAGAGATATTTTAGGAGAAGAAGGATTGAGGTAAAGAACCATTTTTTATATCATTTTTTTTAAGACTATTTTTTTGTAGAAAATTTTGGAGTAAGGGGGAGATAAATCTTCCTTCTTTTCCATTGATTTCAAAGGGGGAGAGAGAACATGTGAAAAGAATGGAAATCATTACAGCTCATTAAAAGGGGAGAACTACAAAGGATTTTGTTGTTGGATTTTCACATCTTGTGTTGCCATCAATGACAAAGGGGGAGATTGTTGGAAATTGGATTGCATCAAATGGTTGTCATTGATGTCAACACAATACCAAGTGTATGAGATGTTTACCAGAAGCTATTCCCTATCAAGTATGTTCTTTATCAGTGAACCAATGCACTAGTTTTTGGGTTTGAATTCTACCGCAAGACAAGTTATGACTCTGATATCTTAACCATGTCATTATGATTCACTCAGATAGCTATAATCAAGATCTTGAGAAGTTTTATGTTGGGAGCAGTAAGTTATCAATGATAGAGTTTAACTCTATACACTACAGTTGTTTCTCTGCTTAGTATATCTATGTGGGAGACTCCGTACCTTCTTATGAAGAACATTTGGATGCTATTGTTCCTATGGTTATCTATTTGATGGTAGTATGATGATAATTTGATGTTACATGGTATTTAGAAGTTGTTTGACTATTTGAAGCTTTTTTTAGGTCCCAATCTTGGCTGACTTAGTGTATACAATACATTATGGAGACTAGTTATGTTTTATGGATGTTAGACGACTTGGTCTAATGTACTACATGGATAAAATGTTTAAATTATATATGGTGCCGACAAAGAGAGTTTTGATTATTTTGTTTTCATCTAATTAGGCCAACCAAATTGATGAATAAGATATACTTGTATAAATAAGATGTTTTGAAGTGAATGATTAGTGAGTGTGAAGTGTGAGTGCGAAAGGGATTAAGGGGTATGTGAAAATCCAAGCCTAAATGCTTTATCAGTTGTCGATTAGTTCAGTGACTGATGTGTGAGGCAGTACTTCATATTCTAAGCTTCATTTGCAACTGAATTCTTCACAAGGAAGGTGAATTCCATCAATTCATACTTTTGGCAGTGAGCCATAACTTAAATTATATTCTAGCAGTAAGCCATCTTTTGTATCTCCAAGTTGTAGCCCTATGGACAGTGAGTCCTTCTATTGGTAGTGAGCCTCAGGCAGTGAGCCTTTTGTAATCGGTTTTGATATTCTCTATATTGTGAGTTAATCCTCATCGTGGTTTTTCTCTCATTGGGTTTTCCATGTAAATCTAGTGTTATTGTGTTTATGTGTTCTATTTGAGTTTTTGCATTGGAATTTAATGTTTAATCATTTAAGAAGTGTTAAGGTTTTTTTCTGGTAAATGATTTAAGGGTTTAATTTAGTAACAACTGATTCACCATCCCCCCCTCTCAGTTGTCTAGTTCAACATTAAATATGTCATGGCCTCCTAAGGCACTCTTTTGATTGTTATTAATTGTTGTAATAAAGATGAGTGATCTCCTTTTTTCTAAAAAATGCTTGAAGATTTTTTCTTCGAGTTCATCCCAAGAGTGGATGGAATTAGAAGTTAGAAACATGTACCAGTCTTGAGCCTTTCCTTTAAAGGATGCAACCAATAATCTAAGGGATACATTTTGCTCCATGATGTTTTGATCATGCAAACATCTACCACATCTTGGAGATGTTGTGATGGTGTTTTAAAATCTTCGCCTCTAAACTTTGGAACTGCTTTGAGAGCATTAATGGGGATAGTAGTCCATACATTTGGAGTGGTAGGAGGAACCAATGGACTACCACTATCCCATTTCACAAAATTACTTGGGGGTTTTTGAATCATGGTGAACAGATCTCTATGAACACAAAAAAATAGGTATTCTAATTTGAAAGGATATGTCAGCTGATGGAGTAGATAGAGCTCTAGATTTGGGGCTTGTACTCTTGACTCTATTTCTCCTAATAGGTGATACAAAACTTGTAATACATCTTCTTTGATGAGAAAAAGATCAAGGTAATTGGGAGTATTGAAAGTTACCTCTAAAAGATGCCCTTGTTTGGATCTTGAGCATGAGTTTGTTGACTCCTCATGTAACCTCCTTTATCGGTCAGATTTTAATGCCTCTTCAAGGATGGGTATCAAATTATGTGAAAGATCTTTAGGTCCCACTAGACATGCTAGAAAAAGAACTATTGATCATAAAAGCTTGTGCTTCTCTAAACAACCTTATGGGAAATTTAGTGAATGGGGGCCCTAATGTGCTTCACTAAATAACCTCTACGATTTTTAAAGAAGCTAGCTCTTCCTTTTGGTTTAGGAAAAGGGGAAGGAAATGCAAAAAATAAAACTTAACTAAGGTGATGCAACAAAAAGATTTTACAACATTTCAAAAACCTAACAGGTTCTTAATTCTATTAAAATAAACACATAATGCCACGAAATCTTCATTGTTTAAATGAGAATGAACAACTAAGGCCTATATGAGCATAGAGAAGTCTTTTGAATTCTTTCGCAAGAAGCGCCCATTAAATTTTGATAGAATATATAGTAAATCTGAGATCAAATATGATGCTTCAAACCCTTATAGAACTATTTCCCCCCAAATAGCATTGTATGAGATCTAACACAATTTTAACGAGAAATGAAAGAGTATAAAAACATGGTCCACTTCATTCTAGGTCTGAGTAGAGAAAATAAAATCTAGGACTAAGAATTAATTATCAAGACTATATCTGAAAGATAAATATGATACAAAGCATGAATATGTGTGAACAAAGAATAAAAATGTAAGATAAAGGCCATATAGGCATAGTCTAATACATCCCTTTCTTTTCATTACTTGGTTTGGAAAACAATACAAAAAGATGCTAAGGTTGGATAACTAATTCAAATAGTTATCTTGAAAATCAATTACAAAACAAATACAAGACAACAAAGATTTGCAAGAAAATCATCCACTTCCTAGGTCTTTCTCTATCTCTTATTTGAACTAGTTTGAGAAGCTTTGGAAATTCCCTTTTATAAGATAAGGGAAGCAAATAAGCAAAAATCACTCTTTATTGCCTAAACGAAAAAACCCTAATAGGTGGCAACAACATGTTGCCCCAAAACCCTAACAAGGATCATATCAGATTAGAGAAATTTGGGAGATAAAATTTGAGTTGCTTCATCTAGTGATCAGTGTAACCACCTATTAATCTAGAAATCTAGGGGCTGCTAAAATCTTCTGTGTCAAAGAAAAATTATGACGTCATGAAAACTCTGAATGGAAAAAATATAATCTGATCATTCACAAGCAACAATGGCATCATCAAGTGGATACTAACATCGAGGATTTCTTGAAAAAGGAAAAAAACATCAACACCTGGAAATGTTGTTTGAATATGCCATTCCAAACACTACAGAACATGCTTGACAAAATTCGAGCCATGTGGCAGAATGACAGGCATTTCTTAAAACTCCATCAAGCTACTTGGTGAAAAACCCCATGGAGTAGCCATGTGTCTCACTCTGTGTTTTATAGTGATGCGATAACAAAAAGTCGTGCAGCCACTACGTGGCACAATTGCATGCTTTTTAGAAAAAAGAACCTCGTGACCCTTACAAAAGTGCACCAACAAGACATATGGTTGAGCCGACAACAAAGATCAAAAACATGGTAACAATAGAAAAATTTTGGGGTTGAAAAGACAAGATAACATATTAAAATATTTAGAGTGAATAAAAGCTCCACATCCTTTATAAAAGAGGAAGAATAATATGGGGTATCCTATGAATATGATTCCTTGGCTTGCTCATTAAACTTAAAATCCTTTTATTTCTATTTCTTTTCATTGCTATTTGAAGCCTTCAAATCTCTAGTCTATGGTGATGCAATAAGAGCATTTGATTTGGAAGAATTTAATGAGCCCATTTATACCAACTTTATCTACTCCATAGTGAGTGATGTAGAAAAATCATATTTAGTGAAGGCATAATGAATCTAGAACCAAGTGCATCTCATGTGGCATAAAATTTAGAAATAAAAACTAAATAATTAGGACCAAGCTTGGCAAGGATGGAAAGAATCAACTAAGTGTCCTCTTTCTTAATACCACACTATGTCAATTGCAATCTGAGAGACTTGGGTTTGGTGAAGAAGTCTTGAATGCTATTAAAATTTCAAGGATTCAAGTTGATAAGCTCATTATCCAACTAAAATACTCTCATAGTATCCTACTTCCTAAATAAGGACTCTGATTGAGTCCACATTTGATTAGGTGCGATGTAAGATTCAACATGAAAGAGAAGATCAAGAGACATAGACATGCATAATGTCTCAAAATCCTATACACCCCTATTAAACCACTTTCTCTTCTTAGCAGCAGCTTGAGGTTCAAGTTATGTACCCATGGTTACTCTATATAACCCTGATTTCTTCAAATCTATCTACATTTGTGATTGCCAACCATAGTAGTTGTATGGAGTGAGCGAAAAAATATGTATTGTATCCATGATGAGAAATTATAGTAATGAACTGATACAACATAGTAAACCCCCTCAATGCAAAATATCCCCTTTGATCCTAAAAAATTAACATGTCTGCACATTTTATAAGAAAATAACAAAAAAAATTAATGTATCTAACTGAAATAACAAATACCTAGTTAATTTTATAGAAAATATCCTTGAGATTTGTGCGGAGGATTGAATTAGTTATCTAGTGTTGCTTGAATCATGAAAATCTAATAATTGAGTCAAAAGTTATGCGCTTTTGAGCGAAAAAAAACTAGATCTGACTTCATAGGCCTATATAATAAATTAAAAGAAAAATATAGAAAATTTACCTGTACCCTTGGATCAAGATCAAGACCACCTTGCAATGATATAAAGTTTACGAAAAACGGAGATCAAATGCCTGATTTATACTCAATTTATTGAGACTTTCCCAATCTACCCTGTAGAGTGACTTGAGGGCTAAAAAGGTTGGCCCTTGGGCTTATCAGTGCCCAATTGCTAACCATTGGGGGTTGGTGTTTGGGTCCTAGCCCTTGGTCACCCACATGACTGGGGTTGGTCACCAAGTATTGGGTAGGCCATAGAGAGGTGGCACATCTAGCAGGGCAAGGTGACAACATAGCGGGGTAGAGTTGAGCGAGAAGCTTGGGATATTTAAGGACTATTCCAAAAGGATACCATCGGCGTCAGCTACTGCACATGTAGTATGGTGCTACAAAACTAAAATTTGGTTGATTTTTTTAAAATTTGATCGCAACAAAAAATCATCAATTTTTTTAAAACCCTTTAAGAAGTTTTTATGCCTATGCAAGCCAAATTACAAGATATAATTATATGGTTTGTACAATGTATGGATTCTATACTATTGCATATACTGAAACCCTAGATTTTTTTGCCCTTATTTTTTTTAGATTTTTGCGAAATGACAATTGATCTTTAGGTTTTTGCCATTCTAAATGAAATAGCAAGGTTCATTTTGCTCCAAGACACACCATTTTTTCTCAAGGCTAGACCCCTCAAATTTTGAATAGGAGGCTACATATCTAAACCTCTAATACCATGTTAGATTTGATGATTGAACCCCACAGCTCCCAAAAGTCACCTGCAAGCAATTATCCTATCACAAAAGAGAGATCTAAGTAACATGATATGCTCTCAACAACTTGAGAAATTGTATTGATGTAATAACCTAAATGAATAATTACAATGAAAGGTGAATTCAAAGAAGAAAAGCCTAGATGAGGGTTTGATTAGATTGAGACAAGTGTCATCATCTAATGCAATGAGACAACATGTACTAAATATAGCTTAATCAAATATAAAAAAGTAACTCCTAAGTTTAGCTTAAGTAATTTAAGTAAAAACCTGTATCTAAAAATTAATTAATGATTAAGTGATGACCTATTTACTCCAACATATCCAACTCATCAAGAGTGGAGTAGTGATTCTACAAAAACTCATATTAAGAGAAACTACCCAACTGAATGTTGAAAATTTTCATCCTTATCTTTTCTACAACAAATTCTTCTTCTAGATACCCTAGTGGAATGTGAAACTAATGTAGGTCCATGAGTGAGGAAGGAGAAAAACCAATAGTCTCTAGACAAGAAGTTAACATAGACATCAATTGTAATGTTATAAAAAAGTTACACCAAGTGGAAGGCTCACCTTTTGAGAGAGCCACCTCTTTCCTAGGCTTGTTCTAAGGGCTTGAAGACACACTAGCTTTCTACTTAACAACTAGATTTCTAATGTTTAATTGAAGGTTTGGCTTGAGCTTCATGATTATTGAGGGTTTGATTATTTTTATAGTTTCTAATTATAGTCCACCCTTCATAATTTTTAAAATGGGGGGCCTCAATAGGTTGAGTAGAAGGTTTATTGCAGTGTGAGACCAAATGATAATATCTAATATTATAATTGGAGGATTGACACTAAAAGCAAGAGTTTGGAAAATTGAGATAAAGGACATGGGAATGATGCAAATGACCAATTTGAATATCCACAATGTCTTTTGAATATTTAGAGAGGTCAACCTCAACACAAACACACTTTTGTGAATGACCCAAGAAAAACTTATCATGCTCAACACAAATAACCCTACCTTACAAGTCAACAATTATGGTTAAGAAATTTTAACAAAATAAAGGCAACGGGCTAGGAATTATATCTGGATTGGCACACAAAGG
>VDFB02110625.1:0-16637 GCA_007258455.2 Sequoia sempervirens | reverse complement strand
CTCTTCTTAGCAGCAGCTTGAGGTTCAAGTTATGTACCCATGGTTACTCTATATAACCCTGATTTCTTCAAATCTATCTACATTTGTGATTTCCAACCATAGTAGTTGTATGGAGTGAGCGAAAAAATATGTATTGTATCCATGATGAGAAATTATAGTAATGAACTGATACAACATAGTAAACCCCCTCAATGCAAAATATCCCCTTTGATCCTAAAAAATTAACATGTCTGCACATTTTATAAGAAAATAACAAAAAAAATTAATGTATCTAACTGAAATAACAAATACCTAGTTAATTTTATAGAAAATATCCTTGAGATTTGTGCGGAGGATTGAATTAGTTATCTAGTGTTGCTTGAATCATGAAAATCTAATAATTGAGTCAAAAGTTATGCGCTTTTGAGCGAAAAAAAACTAGATCTGACTTCATAGGCCTATATAATAAATTAAAAGAAAAATATAGAAAATTTACCTGTACCCTTGGATCAAGATCAAGACCACCTTGCAATGATATAAAGTTTACGAAAAACGGAGATCAAATGCCTGATTTATACTCAATTTATTGAGACTTTCCCAATCTACCCTGTAGAGTGACTTGAGGGCTAAAAAGGTTGGCCCTTGGGCTTATCAGTGCCCAATTGCTAACCATTGGGGGTTGGTGTTTGGGTCCTAGCCCTTGGTCACCCACATGACTGGGGTTGGTCACCAAGTATTGGGTAGGCCATAGAGAGGTGGCACATCTAGCAGGGCAAGGTGACAACATAGCGGGGTAGAGTTGAGCGAGAAGCTTGGGATATTTAAGGACTATTCCAAAAGGATACCACCGGCGTCAGCTACTGCACATGTAGTATGGTGCTACAAAACTAAAATTTGATTGATTTTTTTAAAATTTGATCGCAACAAAAAATCATCAATTTTTTTAAAACCATTTAAGAAGTTTTTATGCCTATGCAAGCCAAATTACAAGATATAATTACATGGTTTGTACAATGTATGGATTCTATACTACTGCATATACTGAAACCCTAGATTTTTTTGCCCTTATTTTTTTTAGATTTTTGCGAAATGACAATTGATCTTTAGGTTTTTGCCATTCTAAATGAAATAGCAAGGTTCATTTTGCTCCAAGACACACCATTTTTTCTCAAGGCTAGACCCCTCAAATTTTGAATAGGAGGCTACATATCTAAAGCTCTAATACCATGTTAGAGTTGATGATTGAACCCCACAGCTCCCAAAAGTCACCTGCAAGCAATTATCCTATCACAAAAGAGAGATCTAAGTAACATGATATGCTCTCAACAACTTGAGAAATTGTATTGATGTAATAACCTAAATGAATAATTACAATGAAAGGTGAATGCAAAGAAGAAAAGCCTAGATGAGGGTTTGATTAGATTGAGACAAGTGTCATCATCTAATGCAATGAGACAACATGTACTAAATATAGCTTAATCAAATATAAAAAAGTAACTCCTAAGTTTAGCTTAAGTAATTTAAGTAAAAACCTGTATCTAAAAATTAATTAATGATTAAGTGATGACCTATTTACTCCAACATATCCAACTCATCAAGAGTGGAGTAGTGATTCTACAAAAACTCATATTAAGAGAAACTACCCAACTGAATGTTGAAAATTTTCATCCTTATCTTTTCTACAACAAATTCTTCTTCTAGATACCCTAGTGGATTGTGAAACTAATGTAGGTCCATGAGTGAGGAAGGAGAAAAACCAATAGTCTCTAGATAAGAAGTTAACATAGACATCAATTGTAATGTTATAAAAAAGTTACACCAAGTGGAAGGCTCACCATTTGAGGGAGCCACCTCTTTCCTAGGCTTGTTCTAAGGGCTTGAAGACACACTAGCTTTCTACTTAACAACTAGATTTCTACTGTTTAATTGAAGGTTTGGCTTGAGCTTCATGATTATTGAGGGTTTGATTATTTTTATAGTTTCTAATTATAGTCCACCCTTCATAATTTTTAAAAGGGGGGGCCTCAATAGGTTGAGTAGAAGGTTTATTGCAGTGTGAGACCAAATGATAATATCTAATATTATAATTGGAGGATTGACACTAAAAGCAAGAGTTTGGAAAATTGAGATAAAGGACATGGGAATGATGCAAATGACCAATTTGAATATCCACAATGTCTTTTGAATATTTAGAGAGGTCAACCTCAACACAAACACACTTTTGTGAATGACCCAAGAAAAACTTATCATGCTCAACACAAATAACCCTACCTTACAAGTCAACAATTATGGTTAAGAAATTTTAACAAAATAAAGGCAACGGGCTAGGAATTATATCTGGATTGGCACACAAAGGATCTTTTCATCATAGATTGGAAAGTCTTGAGTCCAAGGTTGAAAAATCAAAAGAGTTGTAGAGACATACCAAAGGCCATGCTCAAGAATGGCCTTTGCATGACTAGCTTCAACAAAACAAAAAAGAACAAAACCCTTAGTGAAATTTTAGATAGCATCAAAACAAACCCCATGTGGGACCCAATTCTTGTCGATCCACTCACTTAACATGTTTTAAGGGGATTTCTCCGAAAAAAAGTCTATTAAAGTAAAATATTCAAGCTAGTTACATGCACTATCACTCCGGGATGAATAGCACCACATCTTTAAGAGAATTAGAACTCATGCCTCATGAAACATCTTGCAAACAAATTTATGAGATTGCTTGTTTAGAGTAACCATCATCTAAAGCCACAAAACCGTCAACACCGACAAATAATGTTAGATTGATAAAAAAAAAAAAAAAAAATTTAAAGAAAAGTTCACACCAAATACCATGGAATGATAGTTTACCTACTCCAAGAGTACAATATGACATAAATACAATGGCATGAGACATATAAAAATAAAAACCCTAACAAAACTCAAAAATAAAATAAAAATAAAAAAATCTCAATCCTCATAAGAGCATCTTCTATATTATATTAAAACAAAAACCCTAACAAAACTCAAAAATAAAAAAATAAATTAAATCTCAATCTGATAAGAGTATCTTCCATATCATTTGTCAGTATAAACATTTTTCAACCAATAGATAAACAATGGCACCCAAAGTGATTCGTCGGTTATTGCAGGCCAAATCTTGGCAGTTATTGCAGTCCTTATCTTGCGGACGTGCCCTTCGAATATTTCGAAGATCTCGAATCTAAAGAACAATTTTTAAAGATGGGAACGTGTTGGTGACGCATTGACTGTTGTGCACAAAAATGGTTGCTGCATCTCTGTAACACTTAGCTACTCTCTAGCTTTAGATAAATACATTTAGCCATAATCTACACCGACGCTCCATGTCTCGTCTGAGCTATTTTTGAGCGGTTTTCTATATTCTTAGAGGTTTTATACTGATAATTAGTAGGTATTTTCAAGAGTCTGTCAAATTTTGATATTGCTATTTACTGTGTAGTTTTACGAGTCAAACTTATTGATCCATGTTCATGAGTAGTGGTTCACAAGCACCCATTTTTCATATATAGCGAATGGTCCACTTAGCACTCATTACATGTAGGTGATGCTCACAGAGGTGAAGCATTGGGTCTTTCCCGGAGACCACCCATCCCAATACTACTCCAACTCAAATGCACTTAACCACAAGATTTTATATTGTTTAAAATATTTCACAAACTAAACACATTTCATTACAACCAAGAAAAAGACCTTTGAATGAGCTGGGATTTGAAGTTTTTGATATTCGAAAATTGAAGTAAAAAATCACTTACTAAGTGCCTTCATGTAAGGTTGTCGAATCCAATTCTAACAGAAATAAAACTTCCCCGTGTGAAATTATTTCCTATTCAGCCAAGAGTTGAAAATCCCAATACTACTCCAAAAATGCACTAAACCACAAGATTTTATACTATTTAAAATATTTCACAAACGAAACACATTTCATTACAACCAAGAAAAAGACCTTTGAACGAGCTGGGATTTGAAGTTTTTGATATTTGAAAATTGAAGTAAAAAATCACTTACTACGTGTCTCCATGTAAGGTTGTCGAATCCAATTCTAACAGAAAGAAAACTTCCCTGTGTGAAATTATTTCCTACTCAGCCAAGAGTCGAAAATCCCAATACTACTCCAACTCAAATGCACTTAACCACAAGATTTTATACTGTTTAAAATATTTCACAAACTAAACACATTTCATTACAACCAAGAAAAAGACCTTTGAACGAGCTGGGATTTGAAATTTTTGATATTCGAAAATTGAAGTAAAAAATCACTTACTACATGCCTCCATGTAAGACTGTCAAATCCAATTCTAACAGAAAGAAAACTTCCCCGTGTGAAATTATTTCCTATTCATCCAAGAGTCTTAAAAATGGTGGCAGCATCTCCTTCAACTCCAGCTCAGCAGCTAGAGTCAATAATGAATCCTGGCCGTCAATCAAGCAGTCAATCAAATCTTATAAATTAGTGTTATACTGTATATGTAGATGAAGAGGGCGGCTGCTGAGTGCTTGTCAGTCAAAGGTTGATGGTTTGAATCCTTTTTCTGGAGTATCCTTCACTTTGGTTACATTATATTACAGTCAATCAGATAATAAAAAATTGTAACCGATTTCCTATTCATATGTGAGTCGACTCGGGTTGTGGTGAATTTATTGAGCAGCGTATTTGGATGATGTGAGTTAGCACCTAGCTTTGATTGTTGAACAAATTCTCACTCTCTACCTTCTGGAGTATATTACTTTCACTCATATTCCTGAATGGAATGGTGTTGCTGATTTTGGCTAAATGGGCTTGATCATATTCATGATTGGAATTTAGTGGATTCGGGTCAATTACCCCGATTTGTCTCATCAATTGGATCACTTGGTTGAACTTGATAAGACCATTTAAGGCTCTTGTTTTGTAACGCTTCCTTGTTTTAATAAATTTTTACCCCTTTGATGTTATAGTTATAAAATTATACATGGTCAAATCTCATAAAACTTTGAGGAACGGAAAATATAAAAAACTAAGAGAAATTTCTGAATTTTAAACCCGAAGACAGGCCCTACTAAACCTTGGGTTAGATAAGAGTGGCGAAGAGAGAAGCATCAAGGATGAGGTTAATACACGGGTTTAAAAGTTTTGGGTTTGTTACTCAATATTTTATGCTCTGCACTTGTTAATGCACTGGTTTGAAGACATAATGTCTTTTGAGGGAGAAGAAACGATGCCTCTTTTGCACGCAGTAATCGTCTCATTTCCTGCACAAGGCCATGTCAATCCAATGATGAATCTTGCGGAGCTGCTGGCCATGCGAGGCTTTTTCATAACCTTTGTTACTACTGAATGGATGGATCAGCGCCTCTTAAAAGCAGCTTCCAAAGATGCAGCTGCACGTGACCGTGAGATTCAAGAAAGGGGCTTCAAATTTCGGTTCTTAACTATCCCAGACGGCTTACCGCCTGAACATGGCCGAACTTCGGAGATTGGTGAGCTTTTCCTTGCGCTCCAAAGTTTGGGGCCTGCTTTGGAAAGTGTGTTAACTGCTGCAACAGATAAATCTGCACCGCCAATCACTTGCGTTGTTTCGGATAGCTTTTTCTCCTGCACAGCAGACGTAGCTAAAAAGCTTGGGGTGCCCAGAGTTCTCTTCTGGACTACCTGTACTGCATATGCCCTTATTCAGACAAACGCTAACTTTCTTCTTTCTCAAGGCCTTATTCCTGTGAAAGGTACTTCTCTTATAATCGCATCTTATTTTGTGTTATTTTCTGGTGCACAGCAGGTGTTAAAAGGAAATTAAATTTTAGTTAAGCAATTTGAGCTAACTAGAACTTAGCGTAACTGTAAATTCTTCTGTGGAAGATCCATATAGTGTTTATATTATTCACCCAATGTTCTCGACTCAGTTAACTAAAAGTAATTAAATACTAATCAATTTAGATTAAATTGTAGTTGCTAGTGTGTCATGAATTTGATTAAGCAACATCAATTAGAAAATATAATATTGTTATAAACAATAATGAATGAAGAGAGATTGTTTAGCTTTGTGACTAAAGAATGATTTATTGTTCATTGAAGATAATGAGATTTGTTTGGGTATGTGAGTTAAAATGAAAATATTTCTTTTTATTCTTTGCTGAGTCAACTTCTATTATTCTCATGTACCCCTACTGCATGCTCTCTGTCTCTTCTTATCGCTTCAAAAACTTTCTTGTTGCACATGTCTATTTCTTCCTTCTCAAATTTCTTTTCTTTTAACTCCTCTTTTCTTTTCTTATAAAACTTTATGACCTCTTTCTTGTTGGTCATTTCTATTTCTTCTTTCGCAATTTTCTTTTTCTTTTGACGTCTCTTTCCTTTTTTTTAAACTTTATGACCTATCCCAATCGTACTATTTTGTTCTCAGATTTTTGAAGGCAAATCAAATGATCTAACAATGCAGACTTAATTATACAAAAAAAACATGTCATTTATAACTATTGGAACATTATCTTACCTTCAATTAAACAAAAACTAAACAAAAAGACACATAAAAAATTGCTTTTTCACTATTCATGAGAAACACTGTGTGAGGGAGAAATGCTGCATATTAACAGCACTCTCTAATGAGATAACTAAATGTGACAGGGCTAATTGAGCTCTTTTTAGAGATTTTCTAATATTTTATTTTTTATTAAAATGTTATCTGTATGAATTAAAACAAATGCTTTCAAATATCCTTTTCACCTGTCTTCCTAATTTCTTATATCCTTCCTGCAAATTCTGTATTTAAAATCATATTCTGTATTAATTACAGCAGCTTTGAAAGAATTGTGATATATAGAGAATAGTAGTGTATTATGAAAAAATATAGAGATGTAGATGTTTGCAGCACCATTCTAAGTTTATAGAAAAAAATTAACAGTAGTAGTCTTTTCTTTAATTTGTATGTCCTCTGTGTGATAGAGATCAATATTCATGTTTGATGCATTCTGGGATAACATTTCTTTTCTTTAGGGTGAAAACATTAGTTTCAGTATTTAAAAGAGTTGTTTTAATGTAAAAACAGAGCAAAACAAGGTCCATGCACAGTTTACTTTTCTATCATTGATGTCCATGCCATTTAAGAGATTAAAAATGGATATAGCTATTTAAATTAAACAGAGCATATCTGTTACATTCACCATTACGGAGATAAGGTGATTTTATCTTCTAAGACATGACTACTCTAATTTTCCACAGTTGGTGTGATATTAATATAACAATTGTTTTTTAATTCATTGTATATATTTCAGATCAGATTTAATAATCTATTCATAGTATACATTTTTATTAGATGTTCACATTCTCTGATGATAAATCATTGTATATGATTTGAAACGTTAAAAATAAGCAATCTTTATATTAATTTGAAGCCCTATGATGTATGACCATTTTTATTTCACTTTCATGTCATGTTCTTTTCTAATATTGGTTTGCATTCTTATTGTAGAGGAGGACTTGAAATCCAGAGAGAAACGAATTACTTGTCTTCCTGGAAAACTCCCACCTATCAGGCCAACCGATTTACCCTCCTTCTACAGAGAACAACACATCTCTGAGAGCATTTACAGTGCCTTTCTCCATGAGTCTCGCTTCCAAAACATAGCAGATTACATACTAGTAAACACTTTTGATGAGTTGGAAGGAGGTAAAAAGGCACAAATGGGTCTCAGAATTAATGGATGCCCTGCTTTGGCGGTAGGCCCTGTGTATCTTCCAAATTTCTTACAAGGTAGGAATTCTATGTACAGCATGTGGGAAGAGGATAAAACCTGCCTCCAATGGCTAGATGCCCAAGCGCAGGGATCTGTGTTATATGTTTCCTTTGGTAGCATTGCTGTAAAATCTGAAAAGCAATTGCATGAACTGGCTCTTGGACTAGAGGCTTGTGGATACCCCTTCTTGTGGGTTCTCAGATCAGATACGGTACAAGGCAAACCTGTGGATTTACCAGAGGGCTTCATCGATCGAACCAAGGATCGAGCCTTGATTGTTAATTGGACCAAGCAGTTGGAGGTATGTATTACTATTTTCTGTACATAAAGATGTTAAATTTCACAATACAAAGGAACAGTATTTTCTATAAAGGTAGAGGAATCTGATTTCATATATTTAAATCATGCTAGATTTGAGTAATTGGCGTATAAAACAGTTAAAAAAACGGCCTCATTGTTCTCACGACGTTGTGGCTATAATACTAACATTTAATGATTTATATTAGTTCAAAAGTAGTCGCTGCATTTTTCTACGACATTATACAATACCATCTGTGGTTACTATGTATTTTTTTATTTTTTTATTACACAATTAATATCTTTTTGATCGATCAAGTAATTTCTTTTCAATTAGAAAACAAGTGTCACAAGTGTCATGACGTTATTCAATCATAGCAAGGATAGTAGTTCTAATAATCCTACACTAAATAAGATAAGATTACATTACAAGACAAATCCCTAAATTCAAACCTAATTCTTGATGATTCATTCATAATTGCCCTATCTATGTATCCTTTTTTGGGAATTAGAAACATTGCAATTCATGTACCAAAAATAGAAAGACTTCATCCACACCATTAGGATGAGATTTTCAAGCTCTGCTATTAATTAAGCTTATGATTTTAATTCAATCCACATACAATAGTATGAAGCCAATGCATTCCAATCAAAATATTAGTTTTGTGCCATCAATGTACTAGTACACACAAAACCACATAGTGACCATTTCATGTACCTATCACATGTATACACATAGTGATTGGTTCATGGATACATCGTGTATACACAATATAACTGGCATTCAAAAAGGAAGGTGGTTGCGACCTTATGATAAACATCCTCCCCTTAACCTAGTTAACTAAGACATAATCCTTAAGTACACCTAAGCTAGAAAGAGGAATGCTAGTGCATCCCATACTACATTGTAGTTCCTAGCCTTTTTTGAGATTAATACCAATTGTGATGATAAGACAAGCTTCCCATGCTATTTGTTGTCATCATTGATAAGGTCACAAGTGTAACAACATGCATCAATGTAAGTCCATTAATAATATTTTTTATATCCCACTAAACATTTGATTCATCTTATAACAAAATAAATATAATTGGGATTCCATATGGCTTTACCTCACCTGATACTAATTTGTCTACTATTAATCACCTAGATTGATTTAACAATCAAATATGGAGAACCATACCTTAGGTAGACACAACATAGAAGGTGTACACATTTCTTTTGATACACCCATGTCAATACTTAACTCTTGATATAAATAGCCCCTAACATGGACACTTGCACGCTACTGGTGAAATTTGGCTAACCCTATGAAAGTGGGTAGCTCTTGACATTTGTCACCTACATGCTACTAGTGAAACCTAGCTAACACTATGATGTGGTCAAATACTTTTTTTAGTAGAACATGCTCCCCAATTCTTATCATGTTGGAACAAAAGTAAGCTTACTTATAAGCAAGTCATAAGTATCATAATTTTGGCGATCACCTCAAGATGAGTGGGACAAACTGTGCTAAGAGAAAAATTATCATCTACATATGCCCTTTGAAACAAAGAAAAATAGGAACCCCAGGTCTAATGTGTAAACCTAGGATTCAAATGCTTGTTGCGTTTGGGATTTTTCTTATGTTTCACTAAGATGGAGATCAACAAGGTGTGTAGATTGAATTTCAACCACAAAGTGTGAGACAATAAAACCTAGATTTGCATCTTATTGAGCCTTGGAATAGATTGGAATAGACTTGTCTTTACTAACCTAATTAGATTTTATGACCTAATATGCATGCAAAATGCAAGTTACTAATAATAGGTACACAAAAATAGAGAATACATGGAAAGTAATGTTATATGATTTTCAAGATCATAAATTAAAAAAATAAGGAACTTTCACAAAATACATGCACAAAATGAGCCAAATGGTATTATCAAGAGATGATACAAGGGCTAATTTGAATGTACAAAGTAACCTTGCTTATATACGAAGGGTGGTGAAAATAGGCAAGTTGAACACAGTGACTGACTACCCCTCCAATGATGGAACACTTGTTAGCTCACATGAAAATTATTCAAGTGAGTGACAAGTTTGCATGCAAGAGGTGTCTCACAAAGTAAGGACACATGTCTCAACCACATGAGGTGAGACAAAACTTTAAAAGTCCCTAAGTGGAGACTTAAGCCATGTGAATATCACTCTCCTAGGTAGGTTAATAGCCAACTAGTTTGATAAATTCACTATTTATGCCAACACAATGTCTCTACCTTCATATGAAATTCATCTATCCTTAATGCTTTTATGGATGTCCACACTCTTATTTTCCCCACTTATAACATCCTTTGAAGCTCCATGTATAATTACTCATTCCACATAATTTCTCTACAATTAATTTTTGCATTGATGGATGTCCATACCTTGATAATATTGTAGGTTTTATCTCTCTAACAACTTAAATCCCTTCCATCCTACCCGTTTTTTATTACATTGTCTCATTTATGCATATTATTTAAATTTTGCCTTGTCCCTATCATGTCTATGGTGAGATGTATATGACAATCAGTGTAACAATAGTTCTAATAAATTTGAATGCGGGGAGTCATAAAATTCAATTGATTCATAGAGATGCCACCAACAACTGAAAGAAATATAAAAAGATAGTTGCTATTAACCTATATTGAATCATAAAATATTGAGAAAAAAATAGATAGAAAACCATTTTATTGATAGTAATTTTCAATTCTATATTATTCAAATCAAAATATTGTTTTCATCACAATGTACAATAGCGTATAACGCTATATGTTATAGTAATTACATGAAAATTTACTAATAATTCAAAACTAAATATAATAGGACTAAGAACTAGTAGAAAAATTATTGCATGCCTAAAGGAGGAACAAATTGAATAATAAATAATAAATGTTACATGAGTACATCTCAATAAAATAGAAATATTAAAAAAATAGATCATGCAAATTATGTGTGCATTGATCACGCATGCCCAATAAATTATAGTCATTGAGTATGTAGTAAAGATACATCTTCAATCTCCCATAGAGGATCAATGGGGGTGAGTTATCATTAGTGCCTCAAAACTACAAAAGTATCTTTAGGAAGAGATTTTATGAAGATATCAATTATTTTCTCTAATGTAAGACACAACTATGGTTTCACTTGGCCATCTTGAACCAAATATTGATTGAAATGATGCTAAAGCTCTATGTGTTTCAATCTAGCATGAAACACATGATTCTATGTCATGATTATCACAATAAATAGATGTTGAATTTTCTTGTAATAAATTTAGATCCTCCAAGATCCCTCTAATCCATATGGCTTAAAAAGTTGTTATTGCAGTAGGAATATATTTTTCTTCAACTTAAGAAAGATCCAAAATTTCGTATTCTTTATTGTTCGAAGATACATCTCTAGATCCAAATAAGAAAAAATTATTCAGATGTTGATTTTATATCATCCACTAAACCAATCTAATAAAAAAATAACCAACTAGCTCACATTTTTTTATTGGAAGAATAATGGATGTAAAAAATTTGTGTACCGATTACATACCTTAATATTATTTTGGTATCACACCAATGAGACCCATGTGGATCCTACATAAATTGATGGATCTCACAATATACACAATATCAAGTCTATTTTTGTGAACTACATATGGTTCCTAACTAATCTTTTGTATAAAAGTAGCATCTACTTTAGAGCTTGCATCTTTCTTGATCAATTTATCACCAAGTTCTAAGAGAGATGCAACTATTGTACATGTTATTATATAATATTTTTTAATAAATCTATTACATCCTTGGTTTGAGAAATTATTATACCTTTTATTGTTGTTTAACTTTCACACCAAGAAAATAGTACATGAGGCCCAAATCTGATGTTTTAAAATTTTATTTCATTTCTACTTAAAATTGTTCCATTAGAGTTTTTCTATTATCTATATAATAAGATTGTCAAAATATAGGAAAAATGAGAATTTCATTATCAACATGTTTGTCATATATTGTTGGATTTGATTGAATTCTAGATTGAAATCCATTTTCAAGAAATAACCATCAAACCTTGCATACTAGGCATGAGGGACCTACTTCAACCCATAAATATATTTCTCTTCAATTTATAAATCAATTATGTTTTTTCCTAGAATTTCATAGCCCATTGGTTGTTCCACATAGAATTAATCATCTATATAACCATTAAGTAAGACTTGTTATACATCCATTTTATACACAATCCTCTTGTATTGTGGAAAAATCATTAATAGGATCTTAAGTATACCAAATCTTGCAACTAAAGTGAATATTTATAAATAATCTACTCTAGGTGTTTGTACAAATCCCTCGAAACAACTAATCTTGTATTATGCTATTTCGCATAACCATAAGTATGGTATTTCACCTTATCAATCCATTTGACCCCAATCAATTTTAAAAATATGATGCACTAGAAGAGATTCCATGTCCAAGATGATAATTTTTCTATTTTGAATAAATAGTTGAGAAAAAATTGATGTACCATTAAAATAGATATATTTTCAATATGTGAAAATCTTAATATTTATTTTTAAATATATATTTTTAAAAAATTGATGTATCATTAAAATTTTAAGTCATAAATAGATTAAAAAAAAAAATTGAATGAAAAAAAAAAAAAATTGCTAAAGAGTAACAGTCCACTTAACCTCTTTTTAAAATTTTATCATTAATTAAATTATAGATTTAATTTTACAAAAAATACCATTAAAATGATTTTTTTATTGTTTATAAAAATATAAAGATAAAAAATAATAAAAAAATATACATTTGATTAGTTTATATCATTTCAAAATTCAAAGAATTTGCATCATTTATTAATGATTCAAGTTAATAGATTAGATTAGTTTTGTTGTTTTCTTTATAAAAGTGTGATACAAATTTGAACTTTCACCCACCTCTACTTGATACTTGTACAATTATTTTTTTACAACCTATTCTAATATTAATTGAAAGAAGTGAAAACAAAAAATGACAACCCTTACACTATAATGAATTAAAAAATATTGAAAAGAAAATACATAGAAAATTATTTAATTGATAATAATTTTCAAACTCTAAATTATTCATATGCATGCCCAATAAATTGTGCTAGTTGAGCATGAACATGAAACTTTAGTAATAGTATAAACGTGCAATCAGAAAACCGTAATACCAAGAAAGTCTAAATATTCATAAGAAATTTAACCTATCTTATATTTTTAAAAGCATTTTAATCATATCTTTCCAATCTCCTAATTGTGCATTAGGGTGAGATATATAAGATGTATTTAATTGACACAATTATCATATTTATGCATATAAAACTAAAGGCCACATGAATAATATATTACACACTATAAATCACTTAAGTATTAAACATCACATTGGACCTTTACTTTTGTTGGATTTTACAATTTGATTAAGAAAATTTATCAAACTATTATAAATTGTTAAAACCTTTTAAATTGGAATTTCTTGTGGTTGTAGGTGCTTTCCCACCCTTCTGTAGGAGGATTTCTTACACATAATGGGTGGAACTCTACTATGGAGGCAATCAATATGGGAGTTCCTATGATTGGATGGCCTTATTTTTCTGATCAATTTGTTAATTGTAGATTTTCCAAAGATGTGTGGAAAGTTGGCTTGGATTTTGAAGGTGTTGATTCAAATGAATACAAAATGGTGAGCAAGGAGGTGGTGGAGAGTACAATTAAAAGTTTGATGGAAGGTTGTGTGGGAAAGAAATTGCGAGCAAATATTGTGAAGCTAAAGGAAGCTTCAATCAATGCAGTGATGGAAGGAGTTACTTCTCATGCAAACTTGAACACCTTTGTAAAAGATATGATAAAACTAGCAAAATCTAATGTGTGAGATTATTGAAACAATATAATTTATCTTCTATATTAAATAATTTTTAATAACTCAATATGCTCATTGCAAGAGCCACCCAATAAATTAAATCATTTAAAGCTTTAAGCTTTCCAAACTGGCATTAATATGAATTTTCTATTATTTTACATGAATTGATTTATATATATATATATTTTAAATCTTTAGTTTGTTACATTGTTTTAAAGGAATAAATTGCATGTTTCACACCTTTATGAACATTCATTTTATATTATTTTGTGTGGATGTGGTTAATGTGTAAGCTTTAATTTTTTAATATATTAGTTGGCCTTAATATTAAAATGATTAATTTCACATATTTTCTATCACTAGAGATAAGGACAACCCTATTCATTAGAGTTTTTTCCTTTAGACTAGATCAACTTAAAGGTTTTATCCCATGGATAGAACAACGGTTGTGTTCTAGTCTCCTAATTTTGAATTTCAAATATCTTGATTCTCTAAACTAAAATTATAAGACCATGATTCTAACTTCTTGGCTTACATTAAGGGTTTCAAGTTGTGTGCTTATTAATTATATTTAAAATACATAATTCTAGTACATTTTGATTATCACTTTGTATAACAAAAAAATTTACATTTAGCATAAAAAATCATAGTTTAATCTTAGTAGCATCTATATATTGTGTTCTTTATTTTATATGTAAACAATCTTGTTATATTTTTTATGGATTCTAACTATCATTAATGAATTCAATAGTCTTCCCTATATCTATATTTGGACCCAAAAAGTACTTTTTAACACCATTAATTTTTTAGACACAAGTACAACACAAGAAATCAAATTCTATAAATTTGGAGGAAAAAATTTATAATTCGAAAGAGCTACATATGAGAAAAGTGTCTAAGAACATATAACCTCATCATATTCTTTAGTAATTTCATAACACCTCTATGTCAAGTCCATGATCATTTTTCTAGTAAAAAAATTAATTTTATAATTATTTGTCATAACATTTAAGCTATTCAAAGTAGTAAAAGTTCAGAATTTTATCATAAACCATAGAAGATCTCTAATGGGTGAGTGCAAGATGATGAGATTTGAGAAAAACATATAAGATATATATTTTTTTTCTCTAAAAATTAAAGTTATTTGTACTTCACATTAAAATTTTAAACACTTCTAGGTATAATATGGATATTGTAAAAATATTAAATGTAAAATTACATTTCTAGTTTTCAAATATGTATTTGTTCTAATATCCATAATGATAAAAGTTGGTTAATTAAAGGATGTGCAAAAGTGGTTTTTTTTTATTTCAATAAGGTATAAATTCAAACCTCTTGTGTATGGCCACCCTCACTTGACCTAAAAAAGTTGTAACATAATTTATTTTCATTCTAATGTGTAGATATGTATGTCTATCTTAGAATCACATAGCTTTTTAATTAGGCTTTTAAATCAAGGTAATTAAAAAATAGATCCTTTTAAGTTTATGAGATTTTGTGTCTAAAAACTAATAAATAATGATAAAAAGTTTTAATTATTTTTATGGAGGATTTTATGTCAAACCTAGATCATTTTTTTAAAATTATTTGGGAGCATGAGTCTAATTTGATACCTCTTTGGCTAAGAGCCAAGGATTAGGAGACATTTATTCCATCAAAGTCACCCAAGGCATGATATTGACCACATCCCTTATGTTTTTAGGGTCCTACATTCAACAATACTTGATCCTATAGCATCAAAAATTGTCACCCTTGACAATTTCACACTAGGTTTAGCTCTCCCTATATTCTTGGATCTAATTTTGCATTTAGTTTTCTCGCTTTAAAATTTTATTTGAAAAATTAGAAGTGGAAATGGAAATAAACATCTAATAATGATTATTGTTAATTAAGGCCTCAACATTATAGGTCTAGTCTAGGGTGCCCAATGCCCTTAACCAACCTATTTTAGCTAAATTTGAAATATGTTGATGTTGGCATAAATAATATTTGAAAATCCAAAATCATTTGTTGGCTATTGGTATTTTTTCAAGCAATTAAAGAATTGCATATAAATATAAGTCATTTTTACCTTTTTACTATTAAAAATCTAGCATATTTTGAGAAGGCAATTAAGATTATTATTGAGAAAATCAAGAGCAATCAAGAGTAGAATTACAACAACATTATTTTAGTCAAGCATCATGTTAGCCATGCATCATTCTTTCATGTGAGTTTGTTGATGTTTCTTTTTTTTTTTTTTTCTTGTGAGTATCACTTGGAATGTAGATTTGAGTGGTGAGCTACAACAATTGTCAATTTATCACTTGTTTATCATTTAGCCTCTACCCAACTAAGGGTAAGCTCTCTTTTATATCATCATAGCCATTATGGGGGAAGAAATACCAAAATAAGGTTTGACTTCAACAAACATCTATATGGCACAACCCTTACCCCTTTTTTCATGTGTGTAGGTTACAAATCTGAAGTGAATTGGAAGAGGATTGAAGACCTAATTGCACATTCAAGAATTCAAGTTCTACTATAAATCAACAAATTAGGGAAATTGGATTTTATCAATGGGGTATGTGCAGGATCATCATGGAAAAAATAGGCCCTTAAGTGGCAAAAAATTCAAAAAATTCAGAGTTAGGCAACTTGACGTAAAAATTTGAATAAATTACTTATATTATTTCAAAAATATGTAAGAATAGAATCTGTAGCAAATTGCATGTAGTTTGTAAACTACTAGGTTTGTTTTTTTTTTTAAA
>VDFB02110624.1:0-20187 GCA_007258455.2 Sequoia sempervirens | reverse complement strand
TGAAGTGCTCAAAATGGTAGTATAGCCTTGTATTCAAATATTGAAGGATAATGACTTTGGGAGCTCTTAATTTATAGAGTTTGGGCTCAAGGGACGAAGGGCTAATATTAAAAGGAGTGATCAAGGGCACAAATTGGTTGAGACCCTTTGGGAGGTGAGAAGGGGATAAGTGGTATGATTTGGTTGATGAGGATGGAGGCTTCCAAAATTTATGGAAAAATAAGGGTGAGGAATATACTTGGGATAAAGTGGATGGTAAGGATCAAAGGGAGTACTTTGAGATACTTTTGTGAGATTTAAATTATGGAATTTTGGAGTCTTCATATGCCTCAAATACTTGGGGTGAATGTTGTAAGGTGGAGGCTCATTCAAGAGTATCCTCTTGAGCTTTGAAAATTTGCTCATAATGGCACAGAAAAGTGTGAATGATAACAAGAAGCTCTACCAATAGGTGTTGGTGTTCCTTAATTCTCTTGATAATAGCACACAAGGAGTGGAAGAATTCTTTGGAAATTTTATCACCAATTTTAAGCCAATGAAGATGGGCTTTGATTTGAGTTCTTCTAGCCAAGTGATTGTTGGAAATTTCCTTTTATTGATAGAGTTTGGCAACTCTTAGGTGTAGAGAAAGAGCAAAGGATTGGGCTTCAATAGTGGTGGTGGTGGCTTGGGAAAGCTCTAAGGTGGTAGCCTCCTAGGAGTGATATGCACCAACTAGTGCCCATAGATTTGGAGAAATGGGAGGTGTGTTTGAAAGCATTATTCAGCCAATCAATCCAACTTGTTTGATGATAATGACATGGTTCCAAATTCCAAACACAATAGATGTGGGTCAATTTGGGATGGTGAGTTAATAAATTTACGTGTTTAAAAAACATCCCTTCAATAAAGGTAAGTAATTCAAGTGGGTGGTTTCCATACCCTTTAAAGGGTTAATTTTTTGTAAAATAGATATGCAACTCTTAACAAGTTAGATAGTGAAGATGACCTTTGATTGTCATTTTAAAAAGTTATCATATAGCTAATCACTTTTGTATAATAATCATAAAGTAGTGTGGTTATTTTTCTATCTCCTAACAAGGAAACCACATTTATTTGACCAAAACTATAACTCCAATAACTATACTTTATATACTGTTTTTGAAAGAGATGGATTACTAATTCCATTCTTGTCATTACTTAAATTATATAGACTTTAGTAAAAGTGACATATAGCACATTTGTTTTTAATATATTTTTTATTTTATTTATAAATATATTAGTCACCTTCCTCTTTAACAATATTTTATTTCATAAATAATCTCTCTCTATTAAAAAAAAAGTAAAAGAGTAATTTAATTCAAAACGTTATTGTTTATCAATATTTAATTAATGATGCGAACTTTGCAATCACTCGAGGAGAAAAACGACCGATTCTTTGGTTGGATGGAGGATGTCTCTCTGCGGCGTCCTGGTGCGAGCTAGGGCCCGCGTGCCCTAGCTCTCCTGGCTGTTCATTCTCTGTGCTCGGTGGGCAGTTTTCTGGCGCGATCTCAAGGGGGGTGGGTCTGCTTTATTCGGGGGTGCGTAGGTCGTTTGGGTAGGCGACCATTGCCTGGCTTGTGGGCAGGTTTTGTTCCTGCGTCTCCTGGCTGCGCGTGGTGGTTCTCACTGCGGGAGGTGTGTTGTGTTCTGAGCCTGAGGGTCTTTTGCCTCGGCTCTATCTTTCTTGGTGTGGCTGTGCTCTCGGTCTATGGAAAATCGGGATTGTTTTTTGGCTCAGGTTTCATCCGGAGATTTGGAGATGGCTGAGCCGCCTTCGTCAATGCATGCCAATGTAAAGGAGCAGTTGGGTAAACCACAATCTGGGGATGGAATACCCTCTTCAACAGGGATGTTTCGTTTGAAGAAAGTAAATGGCTGTCTTGAGAGATCCGAGGATCGTCCAATTCTGATTATTCAACCTGAGCAAGTTTTGGAAGATGTTGATTATTGGTGTAATCATGCCCTTATTTGCAAATTCTTGGGCCTTCGTCTTTCTCTGCCTGTGTTGGAATCTTGGGCCCGTCGGGTTTGGAACCCTGAAGGGGATATGGAGATTATTTTGGCTGCTAATAATTACTTTCTGGTTATCTTTTCAAATCTTATGGATAGGAATAGGGCTTTTGAAGGGGGCCCATATTTCTTTAACCAAGTTGGGCTCTTCATCAAGCCTTGGCACATGGGCTTCAACTCTGCCGAAGAGATCCCCTCCCGGGTTCCTGTGTGGATTCGGCTGCCGAGGCTTCCTCTGGAGTTCTGGAGGGAAGATATTCTTCACTCAATATCTCTGCTTCTTGGCAAACCTGTGGGATCGGCTTCACAAACCCAAGATCGTAAGGTAATTTCTTTTGCTCGCATTTGTGTAGAAGTAGATTTAAATAATCCATTACCAGATTCTATGGAAATTCGCATGGGATCTTCTTCTTGGATCCAACAGCTGGATTACGAGACCCTACCCTTTAGATGCAGAATTTGTCATGAATACGGTCATTTGCACCGCAAATGTCCCAGATTTAAACCCTCCCCCCGGGCTGCCCCTGAACCCCCTAGGGGGGACAAGGGAAAAGCCCCAATGCCTAATGAACCTATGGATAATGAGGGTTTTATTCCGGTTAAGCCCCGTAATAAAGGCAAAGGAAAAAAGAGATCATGGCTGGATAGACAGAATGAAGATACTTTTAACAGGTTTGAAGTTCTTGATAATTTGACACAAGAGGAAGGCATTCCAGTTGAGATCTCTTCTGGAGATAAGGGTCTGCATGAAGTTCAAGATGAGAATGAAAAGAAAGAGGATCAAATTTTATCTTCAGAGGTTCATCAAGTGGATCAGATGGCTGGGGCTTTGTCTTCTCAAGCTCAGGATTTCAGGGTTCCCCAGGGGTCTCAGACTCTGTTGGGCTCTGTTGTGGTGGTTCCTGATCCCCCTGCTCCTAAGGGGGCTTCAGAATCTGTAAAGGGTAACAAAGCTCCTTCTATTTTAGGCTTACAGCAGAAATCTTTTAAGAAGGGGCCTCTTGATAAACCGTCAAAGAGTGGAAGGAAGACTGATCAAGAGAAGGTTAAGATCATGGGTGATACTTTGGTTGAGTCGGGGTCAGTTAAACCCATTGATTCTCATTTCTCCCACCCCCATAAATGATTGTTTTATCATGGAATGTAAGGGGGTTGAACAGCATCCCTAGACAAAAGGCTGTTCGCAGATTAATTGAATCTCAATCACCAGATGTGGTCTTCATTCAGGAAACCAAGCTTTCAGTTGACGGTTTGGCGAGTTGTGCTCTGCGTATCTGGCCCCAAGGCAGTTGGCAGGGGGTGGGTGCTTTGAATAGTGCAGGGGGGGTGGCTTGTTTCTGGAACCCGAGGAGAGTTTCCCCCTTATGGTGGATGTCTAGTCGCTCTTCTATTTCTCTGGTTGCCTCTTGTTTTGTGACTGGAGAAAGGTGTCTTTTATCCAATATCTATGCTCCTACTGATATGGCAGGTAAGTCTAGTCTATGGGCTCACATTCAATTCATTCGGGCCTTGGATCCGTTCCTCCCATGGATTATGGCTGGTGATTTTAATGCTGTTACCTGCTTGGATGAAAAATGTGGTGGTTTAGCCAGACTGGACCCTTCTGCAAATTTGCTCAGGAATATGATTGGCACCCTGAATCTCATTGATGTGAAGCCAACCAATGGTGTATTTACATGGAATAATAGGAGATGTGGTGGTGAGGCTATCTCAGAGAGGCTTGATAGATTTCTTGTCTCCTGCTATTGGTTGAATAGTAGGTTGATCACAAGCTCTGAAATTCTTGACTGGAGGGGCTCTGATCACTGGCCTATCAAGCTCTCTGTCACCGTTTATGGAATCACCAAAAATCCCTCTTTCAAATTTCAGTTGATGTGGTTAAGAGATCAATCTTTGCATGATCTTATGTTGGATTGGTGGCAGGAGGGGAGGCCTACCCATGGGACGGCCATGTTTATTTTCACTAAGAGGCTTCAACATGTGAAGTTCAGGCTTAAGAGATGGAATAAACAGTGTTTTGGGAACCTACAAGCTCAGAAGTTGGTTGCCCAGTCCAAGTTGGATTCCATCACTCGTCAGATTCGTGACCAGGGGTTGACCTCAGACCTTAGTATTGCTGAGTCTTTGGCTCTAAAGGGATTAGAAGAGTGGGAGCTTCGGGAGGAGATCTTCTGGAAGCATAAATCTCGCATTGATTGGCTTCAGGAGGGAGATAGGAACACCGCTTTCTTCCATAATTCGGTTAAGGCTCGGAGGTAGGGGAACTCTATCTCCTCTCTAGTTTCTCAAGATGGGGCTCAGCTTTCCTCCAGCGTTGATATTTCCAGGGAAGCTGTCAATTATTTTTTTAACCTTTTTTCTAGGGAGGATATTGCCGCTAGGGCTGAGGAGGGGGCCATTTTGGATTGTATTCCCCAACTGGTCTCTGCTGAGATGAATGGGGTTCTCTTATGTCCTATCTTGTTACCTGAATTGGAGAAAGTGGTGTTTAATATGAAAAAAGGCAAGGCTCCTGGTCCGGATGGGTTTCCGATTGAGTTCTTTCAGGAGTTTTGGGAAATTATAAAGTTTGACCTCCTTGAGGTGATTCAGGAATCACAAGGAACAAGCAGATGCTCAAGTCCATGAATTCTACTTTCTTGGCTCTCATACCCAAGATGGAAGGAGCTAATCGACTGGCACAATTCAGGCCTATTGCGTTATGTAATGTGGTTTACAAGATCATCACCAAGTTGATTGCCGAGCGACTCAAACCACTCCTCGGTTCTCTGATCTCTGCTGAGCAGGGTGGTTTTGTTGAAGGGAGACAAATTTTGGATGGCATCGTGATAGCCATGGAAGCTATTCATTCTATGGCCAACTCTAAGGAGAAGGCTATGTTTATTAAACTGGACATGTCTAAAGCTTATGACCGGGTGAGTTGGGAATTCTTACAAATAACTCTCCTGGCTTTTGGCTTTGCTGAGGAGTGGGTGAATTGGGTCCTTAGTTGTGTTACCTCTGCCTCTTTCTCGGTTCTTATTAATGGGGAGCCTTCAGATCTGTTTAGTGCTTCTCGAGGTCTCCGGCAGGGGGATCCTTTATCTCCTTACTTATTCATTATCATGGCAGAGGGTCTTGGAAGATTTATTAAATCTCAGGTGAGTCAGGGTCTTATCCGTGGTTGGAGCTGGAGCAACTCTCTTCCTTCCTACTCTCATCTTCAGTTTGTGGATGATACGGGGCTGATGGGCCTGGCTAGAATTAGTGAGGCTGTGAACTTCAGGAGAGCTCTTGACATCTATTTGAAGGCTTCAGGTCAGTGTATTAATGATGACAAGTCTTCCATTTATTTCTTTAATACTCCTCAGCGTATTCAGAGCAGGATTGCTAGGATCTTAAGATTTCAGATTGGTTCTCTCCCCTTGATGTACCTTGGGATCCCTTTGGCTTTGGGAGCCCAGCGTAGAGATTACTGGCAGGGAATTTTGGATAAATTCTGGAGTAAGGTTAGTCATTGGACTCACAGGTGGCTATCTTCTGCTGGGAGAATGGTTCTTCTAAAGACTGTGGTGCAGTCTCTCCCCATCTATAGGTGTTGTGTGCAGGCTCCCCCGTCAGCCTTTGTGCGGGAATTCGATGCTTTGTCTCGGCAATTTCTCTGGTCTGGCAACCTTCTTTCCTCGAAGTGGAGCTTAGTCAAGTGGGAGTCTGTTTGCAGGCCGAAGCATGCTGGGGGCCTTGGTCTTAGGTCTGCCCCTTGCCTTGGCCCGGCCAAGCCTCTTTGGAGGTGAGCTGCAACAGTGAGAGGATCGGAGTTAGGCTACTACAGCCTGAAGTACCCCGTGTTGAGTGTTGCCGATGGCAAAAATGTCTTCATTTGACTAGAGGTTCATGTGGGATGCCTCACCAGAAGGGACCTTTCAGTGGGAGGGGAGCTGGATGTAATAGAGAGCTCCCGATGCTCTGCGGCAAGACTCTTGGGATGGCCACCCTCCCATTCTTTCTAGTTTTCCTCAGCTTCAGCCTCTTTGCCATATTTTCTCTGATGCCGGTTGGATTAAGGTGGAGCATTTTAAAACTGTCAAGCGTACTGGTCAGGTGACGGTGGCTTGTTGGAAGGATCCTCAGGAGTGGCCCTTGGGTGGTTCTGATGAGGATCGTGATGTTCTTGCTAGAATTTTGAAGGACAGACTTTGCAGCTCTCTGAATGGGAGGGATGTTCTGGCTTGGAGCCCTAGTCCAAAAGGTAAATTCACTGTTGCTCAAGGCTACGCTATGCTTGACAAGAACTTACATGGTCTGGCTGAGGTGCACTGGTGGAAGAAGGTTTGGGACAACTTCTCATGGCCCAAATGCAATTTTTTCTTATGGTTGGTTGCTCAGAGGAAGTGCCTCACTTGGGAAAATCTTCGCAAGCGAGGTTTTCAGGGTCCTTCTATTTGCCTTCTTTGTTCTTGCAATGAGGAGTGTACCTCTCACTTGTTCTTTCTTTGCCCTTACTCTAGAGAGTTGTGGCATAGATGGTGGGAGGCTTGGCAACATGGTTGTATTCATGCTACCTCCTTGATTGACTTCTGGGAAAGTTTGGGCAGACCTCCTACAAAGACTTCTTTCCTGCAGGTGGCCTGGTCTATTGGGCCTACTCTCATTCTCTGGAACCTTTGGCTGGAGAGGAACCGAAGAGTTTTTTGTGGCTCCAATTTGGGAAGTTCTCAATTGTGGAAGAAGATTCTTAGCAGGCTCCAGGAGACTATTTCAGCTAAGTGTGATATGTCTGTTAATACTGATCCTGGTGATCTGGCTATTTTGCAAAATTTGAACTTGGGGGATAGTAGCAGGGGAAGCCTGGCTGGTAGAAGATCCCGCCATGTCAGGCAACGGGTCAGTCGCGATGGAAGGTGGACGCCTCCCCCGGTGGGGGTCTTAAAAATTAACACTGATGGTTCTTCTCGTGGGAACCCTGGTCATGCTGGTGTTGGGGGTATTGGCAGAGGTAACGATGGTGGTGATGTTTTTGTCTTCTCTATTTACAAAGGGCAGCATTCTAATAATCTGATGGAGGCCCTTGCTATCAAGATAGCTGTTGAGCGTGGATACTCTTTAGGTTGGCGGAGGATCATTTGTGAGTCTGATTCTCAGATTGTGGTGGATATGCTGAACAACCAGAAGCTGGAGGATGTTAGTTGGCAATTGGCTTCTGTGGTCAGGCAGATTCTGAGTCTTTGCAGTTCTTTGGATTCTGTCTCCTTTTGTCATATCCCTAGAGAGTGGAACAGAGTGGCCGATTGTCTGGCAAAGTGGGCCTCTGAGAATGTGGACGATTGGGATATTAGTGGAAGGGATGAGTTACCTTCTGATTACTTGGGGACTCTAGAGAGGTTATTAGTGGAGGACAGGTATATGTAGTGTTCGTGTTGGTTGTTTTGGTGGTTGTCTTGCTTTGGTGGGCCTTTGGCTTTGGCTTGTACTTTGATTTTGATTGAATAAAGTTTTACGCTAACGTATAAAAAAATGTTGATGTAAATCTGCCGGCTCGAGTAAGCGGGGATTGGCTTGAGGCTGTGGGATGGCTCCTCATAGTCTGGGGTTCGATTCCGCTCTTAGTTGTGGTGGCCGGCGCTGCAAACACTCGCAGGGACTAGTCTCGCCCCCCCGCTCGCCTCTAGGTGACGCTGGGCGGGGGGCCGCAGGGACACCCTGTTGTAACCAAAAAAAAAAAATTAATTAATGATACCTAGACATCAATTAAAAAGTAAATTTATAAAATATTTTTCGAATGCTTCTATATTAAGTTTGCCAAGGTTTTACTTAAATAAAAGAAGAAATAAAAGCTTACTTTGGAATGTACCTGCAATAATATAATAACCACAACTTGGCATAAATTTGGCTAAAAAGTCGAGTGTTCATACTACCCCTCGTCCTATTAATGATTTTTAATATTAAAAAATAATAAAAATTAAAAAAGTGTAAAGCTAATATTTAACGATGTCTTTGAGGGGTTTTCCCCCCACAGTATAAGGTTTCAGAATTTAAGATGCCCTTGTAATATTGAATAAAGTCAAATATCAATTCTTAATATTATTTTAATAATATAAAGTTGTAAAGCGGTAAAGCACTCCTACATAAATTTATAAGTGAATTAAATGAACTTATTTTATTAAGCAATAGTTAATTTAAATAATAGAGGTAAATTTAAAATTTAGAAATTAAATAATTTAATATGATATTTAGTTTGAAATTTGATGATAGAGATGTGTTGTAATAGATATTAAGAATTAATTTGTTAAGGAGTTAGAAATTTAAGGTTGATTTAGAAAAAAGTTTCAAATTTTGCAACTTAACTATTTTTCACTCAAAATCACCTATATGAGTGCATACCTAATCTTTGTGAGTGTTGGCCTTAATATTATTTTAATAATATAAAGTTGTAAAGCGGTAAAGCACTCCTACATAAATTTATAAGTGAATTAAATGAACTTATTTTATTAAGCAATAGTTAATTTAAATAATAGAGGTAAATTTAAAATTTAGAAATTAAATAATTTAATATGATATTTAGTTTGAAATTTGATGATGGAGATGTGTTGTAATAGATATTAAGAATTAATTTATTCCATGTTGATTCCATTCTTCCATTATCTTTCTTCCATATACCACTGCCATATACCATATACATATATATATATATACCATATATTTCTTTCATATACATACATATATATATATATACATATATTTTCATAGCATGCACTCCTTTATATACATATATATATACATATATATGTGTGTATTATATCTTATATGTAATGTATATATATATGTATATATACATATATATATGTATGTATATGTAATGTATATATATACACATACATATGTAATGTTATGCACATATATATATATACCCCACATATATATATACATATGTATACATGTTGTGTGCTCTTAACAATATTATGTCAATATTTGTCAATATAAATGTACTTTTTGTATATGTATGTATATATGTATACATATATATACATATATATACATGTAATAATATATGTAATGTGCATCATATAATGTGCTCAATATAATAAACATGTATGCATGTGTGCATGTTGTTGTATATCATTCACTATATATATATATACATGTAATACATATATATATATATGCATGCATATGTATATATGTATATGTATGTATGTATATTGTATATATATGTCTATATACATATATATACATGTATATGTATGTGTGTGTATGTATATATATGTATATATATACATATATATGTGCATATATATATATATACATACATATATATACATACATACATATACATATATATATATATACATACATATATATATGTATATGTATATATATATGTATATATATACATGTATATATATGTATATATGTATAACTGGAACTCACAAATCTAAACTCAAAAAATGTGGACTTTTGAAATTTGCTCACCTTGATTTTTAATATTTGGATGTGCATAAAGATTGACTATATTTAAGAAGATTTTTTGAGAATAAGTCAATTTGCAAGGATTGAATTCTCCTCAATGAGACCCAACTAAGTGGACCAACTTTACGACTTTGAGTGAAAGATCAAACATAATAAGCACGTCTATAATGGACCTAAGTTGACATCACAAGTAGGCAAATGTAGAACAAATTATGCTTTAAGCTCTTTGATCTAGACATTCTTCTCATATTCCAACCAAATTCCAAACAAGTGCCTTTAAATATAACAATCAAACCCACAAATCAACTAAACATGTGTTAGGTCAACTCATAATGGCTAGCGAAGTGGTTGGCAATTAAATTCAAATTTTGAAATTAAAAAATACAAGGTTCAAATACAAAAGAGATCTTAGTCAACTTTGCACCTGAAAATCTAATCCAAGGTGATGAATGATAGATCTAGGAATTGGGAATAAATCTTCAAGGATTAGTGATAAAGGGGACCAAGACATGTGAGAAAGTTATTTTATTTACGACGCTTTAATCAAAGTGGATCCAAAATATAAGAAAAGGGTGTGAATATGCAATTTTCACCATTATCACCTATTTAACATGCATGAGAACTACTAGGCAAGCGTATGTCAAAGTAAAACAAGTAGTCAATAAGTAAATTAAATTATAGTAGATACTTAGAGGAAATATGTGTAAAGTAACAAATCGTTCTTCAATTCTTGCAATGGTTGCTCCATTGAAAACCTACAAAACAAAAAAAATCTTACAATAAGTAGCATTTATCACACATTTAAAATAGGCACTAACTACAACATTCTTTAAAAAGGAAGTACCCTTGTGTTGGTAAATGGATTTGCAAGTTGTCAAATCCCAATAGTTATAAGGGTAAACACCCCCCTCAAGATGGTGGGGTTGTCTTTATTGAAAATCAAATTATAGTGAATGAATTGTGTACTTTATAAAGGAATTTTTTGGCATGATTTTATAAATAAACAAAAGAAACTATATAAAAATATAGGGAATATTGATTGGCCAAATAGAAGATAGAGTTTGACAAACATGTGTGGTAATAAGGTTTTTTAAATGATAAATTGTGTAGATTTAACAAATAGAAGCTACTTATCATAGTCTTGTTTTGGCTCAGAGAAGAGGGTACAGGAAGATTTGGTTGGAGGCTGAACATTATTAATAATTTGAAGAATATATCTCCCCCGTCTTGGACAATCGAGGCCTTGATCAAGGATTCCATTGAAATTATTAAATCCTTTGATAATTTTTATATTTCCCATATTTTGAGAGAGGGAAATAAGTTAGCTAATTTCTTTGCTAACTTTGGTGTTAGAGATAGTAAGGTCTAGGAAATAAATGACCCCATCCCTTATGAGGCCATGACTATTGTTATAAATGAAAGTTAATTTATTCATTAAGGTGTGCACGTCCTTGCTCACGTGGTTGAATGTCATTAGTAAGGATGTTATGGTTATGATTCTGAGGAAAGGCTCTCATATGGCACGGAGTTCAAATTCATTATGGTATGTATGTCCTGTGGCTGCCTTCGCACGGATTGTGGGTGTTAGTCGCATATGCTTCCATAGTCTTCTATTGGATAATTTGGTTCTAGGTGGTGTCTGTTGCTTCCTTATGAGTTTCCTATTAAGTGCTTGGTCTTTGTTTTCTATCGTCATGGGTGGGGACAAAAATTGTGTCGAGCCCAAATCTTGTGATACTGCTAAGTTGAGAAAGGAGGTGTGGGGGATTTTAGAAAAGGGTGGTCTAACTCCCTTCATAGAGAAATTGCATGGCAGTAATCCTCAGGTTACTGAATTGGTTGAGAAAGGGTGGAAAGGGAGAACCCTAGACTTGGGTGGTTGGGAAATTGTAGTGGATGAGGAATTCATAGCCTAGATTATTGGCCTTGCAATTCAGGGTATGAAAGTGTATAGAGATAAGAACATGCCACGATGTCCCTTTTCTTTAAGAAGAATGAGATTGATGACTTGAAGCCCGCGAAGAGTGGTGGGTATTTGAGGAGTTCCCTGAAAGCTCTCTGGCGAGATGTTGTCGAAGAAATCATGAGGTATGTAACCCTAGAAGGAAGATACACAGCCATTAACAATTACCATTTTATGTTGCTTAACCATTTTAGGCACAAGAAATGGGTGTCATTTCCCTATTATTTGTCGGTGTCGATGGACTATGGGATTAAAGAGCATAGGAAGAATCCCAAAAACCCTGTCTTGCATTTGGGGTTGATTCTTTTGATTTATGAACATGTAAAAGCTCATGATGTCCATAAAACTCTTGTTTCTTTGAAGGATATTTATGCTAAAGCTAGGGAGGGTTATGAAACTAAGTCGAGTGAGGAAAGGGCTTCTAAGAAACTGAGAAAGAGGAGGCTTATTTTAAATAAAGAATCTGAGTCAGATAGGGATGATGATGTTGAATATGTCCCATATTTGTATGCCTCTTTGGAGGAGAGCCCCATATCCCCTGTTCAGGGTAAATCTAGGAAAAGGAAAATGGATGAGGAAGCAGGTTATATGACTAGCAGTGATGATGTGGAGGCAATTTATCCTTCTAAGGGGGGAAAAGATAAAAATGTTCTTTATGGGGAAGCTTCTTCTCCTCCCCCTGCGTCTCGACATGTGCAGGAACCTGAGGTGGGAAGCTGAAAGAGAAGGGTTTTGAAACCTGGTCAACACATGGAGAAGGATGTCCCTCTCTTTCTAGCTAGTGGATTCCATGGTGAGGATGTTCCGAGCATTGTCATAGGGTTTCCGAAGTAGGAGAAGGTTAGAGCTATGGGTGGTGAATAGGTTGTGGGAACTAATAAAGAGGATGTAGATAGGATTCAGAAGAGGAAGGTTGTTGCAGAGAAAATTGCCAATTCCATTCGCAGGATGAAGTCTCTTGTCCCTGTTGGTAAAGGTAAGGATGCTTTTGTTGATAAGGTTCATGAGAGTTCTTTTGAAGAGGACGTTGTTGTGGGAAATCACATTGAAAATTTTGATAGGGAGGATCTTTCTGATGTGTTGGGATTGGTCTGTGACAGTTTCAATGTGCTTTTTAAATTGTTTAAATGGTTCTTTCATGAGATCAATAGGACCAATGTTCGTATTAGAAGTATTGCTTGCAAGGTAGAGGACCCTTCGATCCAAAGCCAAATTGATAATTTAATGGCTAGTCTCAATACTATTGTTGAAATTGTGGCAGAGGAAACCGTCAATCTGAAACAGAGTATGGAGGGAAGAATGATATCCCTTGAGGAGAAAATTGATAAAATTTGGAATGTGGTTATGAAGAGTGGAGAAGCCCCTAAAATATTGACTATGTCAAACTCTGTGAGGGCTTTCTCCCTTAACAAGAGAAAGGAAATTTTGTCTGTTGATGTTATGGTTGTTGAGGGTAAGCTGATGGTGGATGATGCTACTATAAAGGGTGTTGCTAAAGGTTTTGTTTTGAGTTGTGAGGTAAAAACTAGTGGGCTTGGGGTTAGGACTAGAAATAGATTGAAAAATCAGGTTGGGGCCTCGGGTATTGAGGTTTTTGATACTGGGGTTAAGGGATAGAAGCTTGCTACTAGTGAGATGGAAGTTGTTGAAATTCTGAACAATATGTAATGGTGTTTGCTAGTTTTTGGTTGTTTTTTGGCTGGTGGTTTGTTGAATTTGGGCTGATGGTTGTTTAATGTTGTTCCCTTTTTGTTTCAATTGCTCATTTTTGTAAAGGGTTCTGGGCCCCTTCAAAACCCATCTTTTACCTCTAATCAAAACAAATAGAAAGAGATAATTTGATAGACCCACACACCCAATAATAGCATCATAAAATTAATAGATAAAATCAAAACAAAAATTGGAAACTATAAACATGAATTCTAAGCAGTTGTATCCAACATAAGAAAAGTTAATACTACAATCACATATAACACAAGAAAATAAATGATCATACCATCAAAAAATAGGCAAGAGCTTTTGAATTTCAAGGATCAAACCAAATCAATATCTCGTTCCACGGTTCGAGGTGTTGATGATTAGGGATCACTAGGAAGTCATGCTAAGAGAGGGAAGTCCAAAGAATTAATGGAGTGTTGATCTAATAAAGATTAGAGTTTAGAGATGACCTATACCTAGTGTATACACCTCAAATTGGTCTAGAGAAAATTAATTAAATACTAGTTATTTAATTAATAAATCTTTAATTCTTCTACTTATAAATAAATTGACAAATTTATTTGTATAGTTCACTTTCTTAAATTCTTCTTATTTTAAATCACTTTCTTCATGTTTTAATTAAATAAACAACTTTAATTAGTTGGTTTTTTTTAATTAACTCCCTTTTATTAAATTTGAATTTTATATTTGAATTTGAGCACATTTCTACTAACTTCTCACCTCATCATGTGTCATGAAAATAAACATTCTTAATATTTAAATTGGCATTTATCTCAACAAATTATAACCAATTTGGAGACACTTGGCTTTCTCCTCCATTTGATTCCTCTCACACTTGACAATATGTTCTACTAAAGGGAACACTCTCCTTGATTCTCTCCAACCTCTTCACTTTTGACCGTTCATCTCTCTAGATCAAATCTAGAATGTTGAATCCTACCACATCAGCTTATGCCTTGGAGAAATCTATAAATATAGCCTCATTTACAACATTTCATATAGAGAATTGAGCATAAGTACATTATGCAGAAATTTCATTGTGATCTTAGCATTAGCATTGAGCATTTTAGCATTTACATCTTAATATCACTTAGTTTAATCAATCACGGCTTTAGCATTAGCTGCATCTTAATCATGGTAGTTTAATTACATCTTTTCCATTATCAATATCATAGCATTATCATAATCTTTGCACAATCATCTACATCATATCATTTAGCAATCAATCATGTAGAAAGGTTTATTGCATTTCCAACATATCGCTCTTTAGGTTGTCATTTAACAAGTCTTGTGCATACAAACAATTTGAGAGCCACAATGACTTGAAAAATCCCTGGAGATAGAGAATAATGGGACAACTTTAAAGAGTTTATTTGTTTCAATTCGAGTAGATTGTTATTTGAATTATCTAATATAATGTTTCATTGATTGTGTTGTATTACTTTTGCATTCACATATTTTATACACCACGATACATTTTGGCGCCAACCATGGGGCCTAACCCCATTTTTAACATTTTCTGGCAAGTTTTTGTTCACAGGTCTGGTCATGAATTTTAATGTAGCACACCCGAAGCATTTTTCAGCTCATCTGATTATTCTTTTGGCTCATCTAGTTTCTATTTCGACACATTTGGCTGCTCTTCTGGCACATCTGGTCTCTGTTTCAGCACATCTTGGGATCTTTCGGCACATCTGGCTGCTCTTTCGGTGCATACAAGACTTTGAGTTTTATTTTTTGCTTTCCAAAATAGTGCATCTAGGGTGTTTATTAGCACATATAGTACATCTTTTAGTGCATATGGTTTATGTTTTAGTGCAATCAGTTTTATTTGTAGAAACTTAAAATTTGGGAAACTAATTGAAGTCTTTTTGTTTTGCAGGTACTCTAAACGTTGCCAAAGATAATTATCTGAAACTAATAATGGTGTTTGTAGGGGTTGGTGTTATTTTTGTTTTCTTTTGATTAAATTAGGCACCTAGTTTAATTAGGAGGTTAATGAACCCCATGTATACTGTACTTGTAAAGTGATAGGCCTATGCTCTCCCCTTCACTGGGTGACCAGAATGCCAGACTCACTCTTTCATTTATTGCAATAGGACCTTTAGAAGGCCTACCATAGTGGGAAAAAGTACTCACCCTACAGGAACGGCCTAAGTGGGAATGACTAAAGCCAAGTATTCCAACCCACTATAATCAAACATGTTGTGAGGAAACTCCCAGTCAACGGTAGTGTGTATTGATAACCATCCCCAAAGCCTTTGTTCTAAAGGTTGGGAGGTCTCTTGAGGGATTTTTTCATTTTCCACACTAAACAAAAACCCTTACTGAGAAATTTAAGTGTAGTAGCCAATCGAGTCAGTTTTCAAACATTTTTAATATTCACAGTGCAAGGGGAGGGAATAATCTTCCCCCAAGATACTCACCATATAACTACTAGGGATTACTGGCCAAAAGTGAAGGATTCGACTTTGGTTAAGCCCTGGGAAAGGCAAAAACATGGGCACCCTCTAGGGGGTGACACAACTATGTGGGCTGGCGTAGTTCTAAGATGTGGGCTGTGATATTAGAAATGACCCTTGACATTAGAAAAGTGACTGATTTGTTTGCTATTGTTTAAAACCTATGGAAATCAAAGGGATCATACCATATCCTTAAACATACACTTAATGTTTAGTTTATAGGGTGGAACAACTGTTTTACAACTTATTGTTGTATTTGAAATCATTTTTCAAGAGATCGTCCATTAAAAACACTAAATTCACATGCTTCACAAGCAAGAAAATCAGGCAAGCTTGCTGTTCAGAAGATCACTCACCAAAAACATCCAGATTCACTGATCCAAAAGCAGAAAAACCAGATAAACCTTTCAAAAATAGTGACCATTTCCAGTTTAGAGTATTAGCTTTCTGTTTTAGCGCATCTGGCTCATTTTTCAACTTTTAGTGCATTTAGACCATATTCTGGCGTATTCGCCCCATCTTCCAGTGCATTTGCAATATGTTTAGCAAAGTTAAGTTTGAACGTCTGTCAGATAACTTGAACCATCTTTAGGGGTAGTCTAGCACATCTTTGGCTTGTTTTAGCACATTTAGTTCATCTTCCAGTGGATCCAGGGTCTTTTCTAGTGCATTGGCTTCATCTTTTAGCGCATTCAGCCCATGATTTGGCGCATTTAACCTCAATTTTCTAGCATATCAACTTTCTATTCTAGCACATATATAGGGGTAGTCTAGTGCATCTGGGTACTTTTCTAGTGCATTTAGCTCATCTTCTAGTGCATTCACAGTCTTTTCCAGCGCATTCATCCAACCTTTTAGTGCATCATTTTCCTATTCTGGTGCATCTAGAGTACAGTCTAACGCATTCAGTCTCTATTTTAGCGCACATGGTCCATGTCTTAGTGCATCCAAGTGATCCACAAACAAAGAGCTAATTTGAACATCTGTCAAACAATTAACATCAAATTTAGGGATTTTTTCCAGAATACAAATCATTCCTTATCACCACACCAGTTTAAACTTGAAGAAATTGGATTCTGCAAGTGAATTATTTTAACTAAACTTATATCAAAACCATCTTAAAGTGCCTAAATCATCAAACCTATCATTTGATTGTTAGTTGAGTTTCATCATCAGGATCTATCATCCTTCATCACGAAACAACACATTGTGTAATCAGATTTATCACCTTAGTCTCATCAATAAAATTCATCATTCTATTTGACTTAGGAAATCTCCTTGGCACCCTTGAACAAAGATCAAAGTATAGTAAACTTTTATCACTTGTATGCCCATTTTAACAAGAGCCCAAAAACAAAAACTCAAAGAACAAGAACTTGAAAGACAAACTACCATGACAAAAGCAGAAGAAAATTCCTTTCATAGATTCCACCAACCTGAAATTGATGAAATCACTAATGAAGACATTCAAACAGCTCAATAAGACCCCAAATTCCACAAGTTCATGGAAAAAGGTTTTAGAAAAATATGGAGAAAAATATTTTTTGATGTTGGCAAAACAAGGTGTGAAACTTCCCCATGATTTTGACATCAACCAATTGAAAGGAACTCCCAAGAGGACAGAGGTTGATTCATGAAATACTGATCCAATGAATGCTTTGACCCAACAAATACAAAATCTTCAAACACATATTCAAGATATGCAAAGAGGAACCACAAAGATATTTTCACATATCCTTTTGACAGAAGTCTGAATATGATACCATTTCCTCCAAACTATGACCTCCCAATATATGATAGGTACAATGGAAAATTTGATCCTATAGATCATGTAAGAGAATTTTGCACCATGAGCTTGGAGTTTTCACACGAAGAGACCTATTTGATGAGATTGTTTCCACAAAGTTTGGGTGGCCATTGCATGGAATGGTTTTCAAAACTCCCACCCGATATTAGATCCTTTGAAGAGTTGGTCAATAAATTCATCACTCAATACTCATACAACATCCAACACGAGATAACCATGAAAGATCTTTGCAACACAAAACAAAAAAAGGTCGAATCATTTCTCATATTTTTACAAAGATGGAGAAGATTATTTGCTAGATATCCTCATCCTATACCTAAAAAGGAAAAGATGGAAATCTTCATTGACAATCTAAATGATGAGATGAGCTATAGACTTGAATTGCAATGTCCACCTAGCTTTGAGAAAATGATTGAAAATGGACTTAAAATTGAGGAAGCCTTGGTTAAGAGAGGAGTATTAAAAATCTATAATGAAGGAAAAAACTCAACAAACTCCTCTAATCATTATTACAGCAATGAAAAATGCAAATTATGGCAAAGAAACAAGAATGCCGGTAATGATGGTACAGTTGAAACACATAATGCAAAACCAGTCTTTAATCTATCAGGAATTACACCCAAGACCAATCAAAACACTAATCAAAATAGCAATCAAAACAATATTGAATCTATACCACCACCATATTGAACACCATCAAATCGAAGAAGATTTACGCCTTTGGGACAGTCACTTGAATCAACATTAAAAGAGCTTCTTGCAGCAAAACTTATAACATTACCAGAGGCATGAGATTGGGAACCAAGAGTTAAACCTTCATGGTGGAATGATGCATATTATTGTGATTTTCACAAAAAAAAGGTCACAAAACAAATGATTGCATGCAACTAAAACATTTGGTGCAAGATTTAATCGATAGAAAGGAAATATCAATAGAAGGAATTCAAACAAATGTTGATCATGGGGCATTCAAGAACCCTTTACCTAACTACGAAAAAGGGGAGTCCCCTTCATCAAACACCAAAGGGAAAAATGTGAACTATGTTTATGATTCTACCATTCTCCATATTGACGCAGTTGATAACCAAACCAATGACATTGCTACAGTTGATAACCAAACTAATGACATTGAAATCAATGACAAACAAAATTCTGTTGCGACTATAATCAAATAAATGACATCACAATTGAGCATGAACAAAACATTGTTACAGTTGAAAATCCACTCAATGACATCAACATCAACATCAACATCAACATCAACATCAAATCAATGACATCACACAAGACATGGCTGCAAATGATAATCAAATAAATTTCATTAAAATAAAAAACAAACAAGACAACATGCCAGTAAACGTGACCACAAGAGCTCAGTCTAAGTATGTCTTGAAGGGGAGTACTTCCAAAACACCCACTGCCCCATCAAATCAATATAACATTGTGGCCAATTGCAAAATATCCTAGCTCAAATATCCATACTAGAACTTCTCAAGATTTCACCAACTCACAAGGATACTCTGGAAAAGGCTCTAGTGGACACTACAGTACCTACCAATTTGAAGTTTGTCAATTCCAAGCCATGGTGGGATACTTGACCACACCCCATTGCCTAGTCAGCCTTTAAAATGATGATGCATCCCTTTACTCATCCACACAACACAACCCCTCATATTGGAGGTTTATCATTCATAAATAGCAAAACTCCATTCTAATAGATGGAGGAGCTTAGTCTTAAAATATCTGCACTATAAAAAGCTTATTCTGCGGCACTATGGGATTTCAAAAATGCCATTGATGCTAGAAGAAAGATCACTATCAAAGCCTATGACGATGAAGAAAGATCCTCCCAAGGATTGATTTTCTTACCAATCCAAAAAGATATAGTTTTCCAAGTTTTGGACAAAGATTTGACATACAACATACTCTTGGGTCGACCTTGGGTCCATGAAATGCAAGCAGTTCCATCAACATATTATCATCAATGCTTAAAATTCTCGTTCAACGGACAAGAGATCACCATTTCAGCCGATTCCAACAATCCTCAATATTGTAATACTCTTAAGATAGTTCAAGATACTTTTGTACCACACAACAGGGAAGCTATCACTTCTAGTTCATCAAACAATGAAGGTCAAATCAGTTCTTTGTCAAATTAGCCTAAGAAAAAGGTCCAGTCAAAAGATAAAGGCATTGGTGATTTGACTTGCTCTAGCAATGAAAGTCAACTAAATGCTTTGTCAAAACTATTTGAGAAAAAAGTACAACTGAAAGACAAAGGCATGGGCAAATATTCTTTTGAGTAGTCCTTATGTCTATCACAGTTGTTGCCTTCTCCAAAATCATATGGGCAGCCATCAACATCAAGACAACAATCCTCACAACCAATCATGCTCTTTGATGGTAAGTTTGTAAAAGCAGGCATCCTAGTGGATGAATCTGAAGACAAGGACATTTTAAATTGGTTGTACAAAATGAAGAAGCCTCACAAGCATCAACTTCCAACGTACTAGCAAAGCCATATGGTAAAGGGTTTACAATCCTAGAAAAGATGGGATATGAAGGAAAAGGTCATGTTGGCAAAAGGAAAGAAGGCATTATGGAACTGATTTAGCCTACCATGACCAATTCAAAGGACAAGACAATGCTAGGATACAAAGTAGAGTCAAAAGAAGAAACCAAGCAGCAAATTTCTGAGTGAATCCTCCAATTGCAAGATAGTTCTGAAACAGATTCAAATGAATATGAATGGGACT
>VDFB02110622.1:0-10046 GCA_007258455.2 Sequoia sempervirens | reverse complement strand
ATGACATTCATTCCCTGGTGTTGTTTTGTCACCTAGAAGACGACTTATTTGTAGGGGGGGATGATGTTAGTAGTATATCTTTACTTTGTTGTCTGTCGTAGTCGGCCTTGGTCGTAGTCGGCCAATTGCTAATAAAGCTATAGTTCGTAAGAATAATACATGTCATGTACTTTTGGGTAATCATGTCCAGATTAATGTTAATGTTAATGTTGTTATGAAAAGTCATGTCGGTTGGTTATCTAACCACCGCCGAACGTTATATGTAGTCTGTTGGGATAGTCGGGAGATAGTTATGTGCCGATGGTTATATTGTTAAGCACTGTTGATACTCTCTAATTGTACATGATATTTCTAATTATGAATAAAGCTCATGGTGTTCAAACATGATATCTTTCTAGTTTACTGTTTTGTTCTATGTCCTCCACATGACTAGTTTGCCAGTATCACGTAGTACTTGAATTACATTCCATAGGCAAACACATGACAACAAACTTGTTACAATTTTCTGTGTCAGGATGCTTGAGACTTTGCAAAGTTGGAAGGAAGCTTGGCAGAATTGCAAGAATCCTAAAAGGGAGTTTCCCCACAAAAAATGGTAGTTTTTCTCAGATAATCTGTTTTTGTTGGGTCCTTCTTCTATGTGTGTGCAACTATATTTAGTGATGATGTTTATTGGAAGTACACTATAAAAGTATGTATGAGTGATGGAATTACACATAATATGTGGATGCTTCTATAGATATATCTATTTTAGGTCATTTATTGCAGCAGTAACTTTTTTGCCATGATCTAAACTTTTGTGGAATGAGTTCCTGCTTGAAGAATTTTTTATCTTTATCAAGTCAGAAGTAACTGTTGCATGCTTTATATCCCAAGTTGTCTGTAAGGCCATCTTTCTGCATCCTATGCTTGGCTAGATTAGCATAAATAACAGTTTAGCAATATGTGCAACCGAACACAAATAGTTCTTGTGGGAAGTGTCATAAATTCCAATGAAAATCACTATTTAGCCACCCCAGTCACTATGGACAAGAATCCTTTTTCACTTTTGAAATTCCTGAATACAATTATTATCCAAGATGAGATTCTTTACTGAAGTATTGCTGCTTATCCCAAACAGACAAGCTGTAACTTGGTGCAAAGAGATTCTCCTTGCAAGTGCAAAATACCACTGAGAAAATATAAATAAACTGATTGGATGATTTCTCTTTACATCTGACATATACAAATCTACGAGCTGAGTTAATGCTATGGGTGCTTTTGGTTGGCCTTCTAGTACTACAGATCTTTGCAACAGTTACGAAATTAATATGGTGCCTGTCAGTATGTGAACCCTTTGGTTGAAGTTAATTCTATTTTGTATTTAATGTAATTGATGGAAAGGCAAAAATAACCTTCAAAAATTAGATGTGAAGATTGTTATACAATTAAGGTAGATGATTTTAAATAACCAAGAGACAGATGGAAAAGAGCTCTTGCTCTATAGTTTTTTCATCTTTTGCCACTTGTGCTCTTGCAAATGCCAATTCTAGCAGCTGACGTTGCAAAATATTTTGTGTTGTTCTGAGTAGAGCCTGATCCTTGCTGACGATTGAAAATATATTCATGTCCAAGAATGACCAAAAATAAATCAAAGTTACTGGAACATACATTGGGTACAATAGCAAAGGACTAGGGCAAAAAGGACCCTAGACATGAAGCAAAAAAGAAGTGAGAAGAGCCAGAACACGGATTAATGTAAAGAGAGAAACCCCTAAACTAGTACAGTTATAAAAGAGAGTGGGGGTAGAACCCTACAAAGCAGCAGAAACAAAAAGAAGACCACCTATTCCGAGAACCAAAATTTTCAGGTGTCAATGTTCAGTGACCATTGGAGGAGCTGCGAATATTATCATCAATCGTTGTAGGAGTATCAATGCCAATTGTGAGAATGCTCATCAGGAATATTCCGTGGCTAAGGGGGTCAGGCTGGAGAATCTTAGGAGGCAACTGTTTCCGCACAGAACCTTTTCTAACATCCTAGGGTGTAATATTAATCTTACATCACCCATAAATATTTGTTTATACTTTGTTATTTTTTTGTAAGTTTTTGTTTGCATTCCAATGACTACAAGTTATTATAGATCCACCACTAATGATGATTCATATTATGGAATAAAATTAGTTATAGAATAAGAATTATTTTATAATTTTATTAGTTTATATCCCATGCAAAATATAAAAGTCAAAATTTAGAGTTTAGTTTCTAGTTGTTAGGAGATTAGTGCTAATTGTTAGTTTATTTTTATTTTTCACTTCACATTGAGATCTGTGCTGAAGAAGAAACTGGTGATATGACCTCACTTCTGAGATCTGTGCTGAAGAAGAAGGGTGTGAGATGTTCCCCAATGTCAAGAAGAGATAGAGCCATGACCATTAGAGTGAGAGCTGGGGTGTCATGAATGAGAGCTATTTTGTGTTGCCTATTATGAGAATTGTGTTTGTTTTGCCTGTCACATTATCTATTTTTTTTTATCCAATGTTAGTTTATTTCCCTGTTGTTCGGCCAAATCTAATAAATTTTCTACGATCAACTTGAATTCTACTGTTTTTGATCACCCAGATCCCAAACTGGGCAAGGTGAGTGCATATGGAGGTAGAATAAGGATAGAGGTAAATTAATTGAAAAAGTGTTGCTCGGGAAACCGATTGACATACAATTAAAACAGTCATAGAATTGCTCTAGCCAAACTGACTGGTATTGAGTGCAAATGAAATTGCATCAATGCCAAAATGATAGATTATTTCACCTGATTCTGATTCACGCCATGTAAGACAGAGAATGAACACAAGTAAAATAGGATCTGGTGGTACTACTGTCTATGAATCTACTACAATGAAAGTATTGAAAATGAAAGAATTTGGTGGAATACCTTTCGGATTATTACAATGATGAATGATTTTCATTTACAAACATATGTGAACCAACTTAGATACATTTTTCCAATATTTTGAATATGAGATACTTTGTAGCCAACTGGAAAATCAAATGAAATAAATTAATAACACATGAAAAATTTACCTGGATTGAGCAGATATTATTGTATGTTTGCCAAATGTTGTAGCTGGTCCAATAATCTGATAATGGATTCCCTCTAATATAATCCCAGCCTCAATGTTTTAGAATTTGTGTCTATAATGAAATAACAGCAGCAGCAAATTCATTGTATTATCTTCAAGTACTAGTATTGGCTGTGACCAGCACTTGATTGCTAATGTAGACAAAGCAATCAGATGTCAGGTAAATATTCCCCCAATGGGAATCGGCTATCACAAACTCAGTGGACTTACAAGGAAGTCTTCTAACTGCATGCCTCACAAAACTTCAATAACATAACAATAAGCTTCCAAACTAAATAGTCTTTTTTGCAAAGTGATTCCCGAATTCTCCTGGCTGTGTCAGATCTCCTCTATTGTGGCAGAGAAAAGACTCCACGATTCCCGCTGGCCCAAATTTGTCACTCAACATTTCATTATTCAAAGTTTAAAAAGGTAGGAGACCTTTATTGGAGTTATGGCTTCCTTTTACAGCTGTAGCACTAAAGAAATATAAATAATTATTATCAATTTCAAATACAGCACCAACAGCTTGCAGCAGTTCATCCAATCAGGAAAAAGAATACTCAAAGTATACTTAATGTCTATAACCAGCAACAACACATATACTTGCAGCCAAAAATACTTGTGATCACTTTTGTAATTTTTCCTCAAATAATATATCTCAAAAGGGTACAGCGATCCATTGTAAAATAAACCAGCAGCTTCAATCAATAATATTACTTCTTAAAACAATTCAAGCTGCTAGCATATACCATGAACTCATCAAACACTAAATGAAAATTAATAATATTTTCCCAAAACCCAATTGAAATCCAAAAACATGAAGCAATAAATTGAAACTTCAAACCCCAAAAACTGTAGTACTGAAAACAATGTCAATTGGAGCCCATTGTCAATCCCTAGATGATATTGCATTGAAAATTAGGAGGGTTTTCCTCCTTAAAGCTTTCAAATTTTCGAAGGCTTTCTGCCCGTGGGAAATGAGGAAGATGAACATGCATTCATTCTTGAAAAAAAACAAATGAGCTTCAAAAAGTATGCAGTCTTTTTCAAAAACTCTCATCTTATTTATAACTTTTTTGAGGAAATAAAGTAATATTTTATTTCTTTAATGTTTCTCAAAGTTATAAAAATATAATTTAAGTTTCCTTTTTATCACCTTTTTGTACCATATGCCTAGTGACACTTAAATTAATCACTAATAACACCTTTTCAAATAATTACTTATAAGCTGTTTTCTGATTTTACTTTTTTTGACAAATTTAATATTTAATTATTTAATTAATTTTCCCTTTTTATCATCCCATTAGCCTACGGGAAAGATAAGGAATTAGGCTAAGGTTCATCTGCAAACTTACGCTCAAGAAGGGGACATGACATATGCTTTTTCTAATATCAGTGTCAAAGCCAGGGTCTCATGAATGAGAGCTATTTTATGTTGCCTATTACGAGAATTGTGTGTGTTTTTCCTGTCACATTATCTATTGTTTCTTTGATTCAGTGTTAGTTTATATCCCCAGTTTGAACTATTTAGCATTGTTTATTTTGATTATGACTAAAGGTAGTTCAATAATACCTAAGAAACAGGTTGATATTCCCTAACAGTTAACAATGCTTCACTTCCATTTTTCTAAACAAAATTCTTGCTCTCTAGATGAGGTTCAATCCTAAAGAAGTGTATATTTCAAACAGATAATTTGTAACTCAACACTACCAAGCCCAATAATACCTAAGGATGAAGTTTGGTGTGGTTCATGCCCATGGATGTGTATCATATGTGGTCGGGTAGACCTTGGCAATTTGATCAAAAGACTATTCATGATGTGAGGGAAAATACATACACCCTTGGGAATAATGGAATGAAGTACGCCTTGAGCCAGCCCTCTGAAGAATGAAGAGGGCAGTGAGGGGAGAAAATAACAGCCCTAAGGTGTTAATTATTTCTGGAAAACAGATTTTGGAAGTAGTAAAGAAAGAGAAAGCACACTTTGCTTTCATTCCCAAACCTATTCAAGTTGGGATGGCTATTGAAGCAAGTCAGATGCCAAGTGAAGTATTTGTTGGATGATTCTTCTGAGATTTTTTCCAATGAATTACCAAATGATTTGCCACCCATGAGGAGTGTCAACCATCACATGGATTTGGTTCTTGGATCTAATATGCAAAACAAGGTAGTATATAGATTGACATCCACAAAGAATGATGAGGTGCAACAAGTAATGTATATGTTGGAACAATGCACCATGAACCATAAACATGTTGATTTCAAGCAAAAAGAATGAAGAATTTCTGATTGGGAACTTGGTCTCACCACAAGTTGAGTTTGCATAAAATAACATAGTGAACAAAAATATAGGGAAAACACCATTCAAATAGTGTATGGATATGGTCCTAGAGGTGTCATATGGTTGGGGACTAAAGCATATATAAGTGTGATGAAGAGTGCTGAAGTGGAATATTTGCATTTGCAATAAGTGCATAAACAAGTGAGGGAACAACTGATTCAAAGTACAAGAAGATAAAAAGAGCACATTGATGTTTACTCACTGGATGGATTTCCAAGTACTACGAGAGTAAACTGAAATAACTTACATAACATAACTTATGTACTAGAAGATAGCGCACAAAATCATCACACTTGTCTTTATTGATAGAATGTATGCCAATACAATCATAACATGAATAATCATAGCAATCGTAACACTAACTACATGACTCTGAATACATATAGTACGCCAGTGGTGGTTGAAGTACCAATTGTCGCGTCCCTTCATTATACGAATTATTTCATTAGGAACTAATTCCTGAAACCACTAACTAACATGACAAGTATGTACCCAACAAGTACATGAAATATTAAACTAACTAAAGTCTTATTTATTACTCACAACTGACTAAGTACACTTTCAGCCAGCTACATTATCCCCCCCACAAAGTAGTCATCTTCTAAACGACTGAAAATCAAAAATTGGGGTACAAAAAAGGAATTAAGAGGAGGGAGGGTGAGAGGGCACCCCTGGATGTACAGAGGATAGATTGTTAGTCAACTGCTACTATTGGAGGTGCTAGAGCTTTTGGTTGGCTTCCTTTTGTCGCTCTCGTGCTAATTTGACCATGTTCACTACCTTTACGAGTTTGGCTTGTGCTACTGCCAATTCCTCCCTCGTGCTTGCCAAGTCTTTGTCTTTTCCAATCAACTTTCTCTCCCTCTCCCCTGCCAGATGTCGTGCCTCCTCGAGTTGTGTCTCCCTCTCAACCAACTATCTATCCTTCTCACTCAACACCTCATCCTTTGTTGCCAACATCTGTGCTTGCTTTGCCAATTGCCCCTCCAGAGTGGCAACTCTCTCCTTTTCTGCGACAGTCACCTGAGCCAGTTGCTCCAGTGACTTTCGGATCTGCTATGCTAGCTCTGTGCGACTCTGAGCTGCCTATGCCAGAGCCCTATCTTGTGTCGTTGTGGCCTCGTCCATGAGGAGTGCTAGTTGGCGCCACCATAAGAAGATGTCTCGGTAGCACTGCTCCATACCATGGAGTGCTGTCAGGATCTTGCCATGCCTTCTTGCTTGTTGATGCGTGTTTTATGACACCACAAACATTCTAGAATAAAGTGTCAAAGATGCTATATCCCCTCTTGAAAAACTACCTCATATGCTAAGACTACAAGAAAGATCATACGGCAATTCCAATGTTTAAATTAAGTGTGGATAAGCTCTATGGTTGATGTGATTTGCTGGGGGCACAATAGGGATTTACTTTTGCAAGTTACTCAGAAAAGCAAAGACGTGAATGCAGTATCATTTGGATTTTTCTGACTTTAGATAAAAAGGTGAAAAAAAGTAAGGGTTTAGGAGTCCTATGCTATTCCTACGAAATCAAGAGACGACAAGGATTAAGTGAAACTAAATAAACAATACTTTGTTTCACCATGCTAAATGACAACTACACAAAGCAAGTGCAATCTTCTGGGATTTTTGCTTAAAATTTCTTCACCACGAACAATACCATCAATAGAACAACATTATTCGAAGTAAATGTTGAAGCATCCACGATAAAGCTCAGTCTAACTTTACGCATTGAATGAAAAGCATCCACTCAAAGAAAGTATGAGCTAAGTTCTGCTAACCCTTGTTATCAATCTATCATTCTCCTAGTTCATACATTTTCAAATGAAATTCTAATTCAAATCGAGGAAGAGAAATATGTAACCATGCAACCATTTGAGAATGAAAGGATTCAAAGCACCTCATGCATTATGAACTTTATTATCAAGATAGTCTTTTGCAACAATCTCATAAAACTCTCTCTCTTATTCTCTACAATCTCTTCTAATCTCTGATCTCTAATTCTCTATTAATCTCTTGATATCTACTCTTCTTCTAATGAAATGAGAGAGAGGGGGGGTTTATATAGCAATCCTAGATTACAATGAATGGCCAAGATCAAAATGAGATTAACGGCCTAGATTCAACATAACGAAACCCTAATTAGGGTTTCCAAAACATCAATCAGTTAACTGGAGAGAACTTCAGGCACTAGGAGTTGCATCCTTATCCACTTGCAGAGCATTACGTTTGGAAAACTTGGACACGATCAAGTTGATTTCCTCCATGGCAATGTCCGGCAGCGCATTGACATTGTATTCCAGCAAGTCCAAACTTTCAACACATTCTGCAAAAGTGACTATCTAGTTTGGTTCATGCAGCAAGAAAGCATCTCTGACGGTCATGAAGCTCAATGCCTTGGTAAAATTTTCCTTCATGATTGGCCTAGAGATGGTGGAGAAAATTCTTTGAACTTGTTCTTTTAAATTTTGTGGCTGCAAGTGTTTCTTTCGAACAATATCTCGATCAACCATATCTGTAGCCATTTTATAAATTTTACTTTGAATCTCCTTTGCCTGCTCTTCAACTTTGGCGCCATCTTGCTTTACCCTTTCCAAGACTTCTCCTCATGAAATCAGTGCGTAATACCAGCCGCTGAAATCATATGTAGCTCCAGCTTCAATAATCCTGTCATCAAGCAACCTCTACTTCGGGATTCCCTTTAACTCTCGAAGACATAGAATACCAAAATCTGTTTGATAAGTAATTTTTTGCACTTTTCAAACCTTGCCTATTGCCAAGTCCTACTGACAAGACTCTCCTGGACTCAGCGAGTCTAGTGAGTCCACAAAACTCGGCAAATCCAGCCAGGACTCGGCTGAGTCCGAGTTCGAGCCCCCAGGACTTGGCCAAGGTGACTCAACTCGAGACTCGCCAAGTCTTAGCGAGTCTTGTTACTATGGTTATATTTAGTAAGGCACCTGGACAGGTCTCAGTTGCAATGTTGATCTCCTAGTTTAGTTGGTTTGGCCAGTGGATGAATATTTATGGAGTTATTATTATTAAAGTCATTTTAATGATAATAAAGTATTATAAAGTTATATTTTCACTTTATGTGTTTGGGGCGACTTAATGACTTAAAATGTCAATTAATTAAAAAGGTATTTTTAAGTGGGCCTAATTAATGCTTTATTATAAAGTCAACATCAAAAAGCATTTATATTCATTTAAATGATTTGAAAAGCCACTTGGAGGAAATCAACCTAATTGAGAGAAGTATATATTGAGCATCAAAAGCAAATAAAATTCATTCTTGATGATTACTTGACTTTGTCATTTTGGTGTTCTCAAGATTTGACATGGAGACCAAGTGTTTCAGTCATTTGCAACCACTGGAGAACGAAAACTCTTCAATGTATTAGCAATCTTGAGGCTGTGAAAGATCAGCTAAATCATTGCTTGTGAGAGCTTCATTCAGGAGTTCTATTTGTGCTTCATTGGATATATAGAGAGATTCAAAAATAAGGGTTTCATCATCAGAGGATTGTTTCCAGGTATGAATGCTTTCAATGTAGTTTCACAACTCTGATATAATATTATATTTACTTTTAGCATCTCTCTATTTGTATTTGTTTGGTGTTTTATGCATTATCTGGTAAATATTTCAAAAAATTCAAACCAACAATTGAAAATTTAGCTCAGGGAGAACTAGGGTTCTTACAGTGGTATCAGAGCGAATTTCCTACCATCCTGTGCGAGTAAAAATTTTCAGGAGTAAAAAGAAGATTTACAGATAAATTAAATTAATCGTAGCCTCTATATACTAGATTGAAGTTTGTGTAAAGTTGAAAATTGAGATGTCATTGCTTAATAGAATAGACAAATTAAAAAGAATTTGCTAACTATTTTGAGGGGCCGCTTAATATCTGGAGACGATATGAGTTTAGGATGTTGTAGATAAAGACAGAGCAAGGAGTTTGAAGCCTGTGAAAAATCACAGCTAGAGATAAGACGAATTTGAATAGTGATGAATTCGTAGGTTTTGCTTGAAGTTATTTGCCTTCATCAATCGCCATAAAGTAAAAAGAAGACTCATGTCCAGGGGAAGTCTTTGGTTTCAAAAGCTGCCACTACAGGACAAGCATGAATATGACAAAACAGAGTCAGAAAAAGACAAAGATGAAAATTGAAACTCCATGATTAATAGTGGTGCTATTCTTAGAAGTTGATATTTCAAGGGTTGAGCCGTCCAGGTTGATAAGACAAATATCGATTCAGAGGATTGTCAAGAGCAGCTTCATATTTTTGAATGTGTTCAAAAGAGACAAGTCTGAGAGGAACCGAAAAAGACACAAGGCCACATAAGACAAATACCAAAGAAGTCGAAGTCTGGAGCTGAGGATTATTATTTATCGGGAGCTGCTTGCAACATTTTTCTATTTGAAAGACAAATCTTCCAGCTTGGAAAATAAAGGAAAATTGACTTCCAGAAAAGGACAAAATCAGGACACTAGATTCGATTGGAGACTTTGTTGGAGAATAGAGACAAATAACATATTCAACATCACTTGTGGATAATGTGTGGCCTTCCATACCATTGGCACAACTTGGAGGAGACGCACA
>VDFB02110620.1:0-21518 GCA_007258455.2 Sequoia sempervirens | reverse complement strand
GAGGAAGTGGCTACTTTTTTCTTGTCCAATCATGGAGAGAGGTTACAAAAAGATGCCTTTTCAACATTTAATGATTTTATATTATTATTGAAAGAATATTGCCCATTTTCATATAAATTGGGAGTTACAAGAAAGGTTTGAAGGAGTTAATTTATATGCTTCATTTTGGTCATTTTTAAGGGTTGTTGTTGTCATATTTGAAGCTCATCATTCTAAAGCATATATTCTTGTTGGGAGAGGAAAAAGAATATGTTTTTGCAGGTTTGAAGAAGTATTTGCAGCAGAAAATGGATTGGAGAATCTATGGTTTATTGTAGCAGAGATTTTCATTGAGGGTTACAGATTGTAGGGGTAAAACCTTGTAAATTTAAGAAGATTGATTGAAGGAGTTATTTGTGTATTTGTTATTTACTTCCTCTTATCAGTTTTATATCAGATTTGTTGTGGAATTAATCAGCCCATATGGCTGCAAATGAATGTGTTTTCAATTATGCTTAATTGTTGCTTTGTTATTGTAACAATTCAAGAGATGTTGAATGAGGAATATGAGACATTTCTAGCAAATTTGATTTAATTTCTAACATTTATTGTGTTGCATGTATGAGTTTTAAGAGTTGTATTTCAAGGTGGGTTTTCTCCTTTCATCAAAACCCTATTGTACACCTCCTATTTCTCAATTTGAATCCATGTGTATAAGATTTTTTGGTGGCAAACATCTTTCTTTTCAACTTATGCACTTTGACTTGCCAGCCCCTTGCAAGATCAAGATGCATTTTGATCTTCCTAAAAAAATCTATATATGCATGGGTTGTAATGTCCCTTGTCCTAACTTTCCCTAGAATTCACCTGTTGATCACAAATTCCAAAAACTAGGGTTAGGGCTTTCACCTTATCAAATAAATAACTCCTTAATGATGTAATCTTGGATTGAAACTTACATTCACCACATGAACAACATTCCCAAATATGAATATATATTTGTTAGCATTAGATAATTGCATCACATTTATAGATTATCAATAATGCAACATATTATGAAACTAGGAGAAGGGACATGATGGGTCCACCCAAAGCCATATGTCAAGCCTAAAAGGGTGTATACCATAGCCCTCCCCCTTGGTGACTTGTACCTACTTTCCCCATCAATGTCACAACCCCTAAAGACACTTTCCATCTTGTGGGATTGGGCGGAAGTCGCAAGTGGGATTTTGGCTCTCTATCACTCCACCCCTAGCCCTTTCTTTTGAGGAATTGGGTTGAGGTCACAAGTGGGCTTTTGGCTCTCTACCACTCCACCCCTATCCCTTCCCACAGGGTGGGTTTCAGACAGTTAACATAATATAGTTTCAATCATAGATATCCTTCTTTATTGTCTATAAGTTAACATGCATACATAGGCCAATGATTATGTATAGAGGTGCATTTATTCTTCCTTATACAAGACTATACTTATATAAATGTAAGACAATAAGTGGTAGAAATACACCTGTATGTGAGATAGACCTGGTCTTCTTGAATATATATATATATATATATATATATATATATATATATATATATATATTTCTATGGTAATATGTTGTGTTGAAACTGCACGAGTTCCTTCTTGGATTTGTGGTGCTCCTTGTATTTGTGTTGTTCGCCTAATATGTCCCCTTAGTCTTTCGATTTGTTGTGTCTTGCACTCAGAAATTTTCTTGCTAAGGATTCATGCCTCTCTTGAATTTAATTCACCTATTCCTATACCTCTCTCGATGAATGGATATGTCCCTTCATACTGTGCATCCTTTCAAAAGGCACGACTTTTATTTTGACTAGTCGCAGCTTCCCTTGAGTAATTAATTACATATTTTCTTCAATTGGTTAATTTTTGTTAACTTGTTGCATGATAATTAATTTCCTTTATAATATCCACCCACGTTTTCTTATGTTTGATGCAATTTGACTTTGTCTATGTTCCTCATGGCTCAACTATATTCTTTCATTTTGGCGGGGACATAGATAGTCCTCCCCTCCTAAATTTGCTTTCCCACAAGCAATTTTAGATTTGGATGGTTGAAGATCTCTTCTCCTTCCCATGTAGCATCTTCCTCGGGTAGGCCTTTCCATTTGATTAAAAATTATGGGATAGTTTTATGCCTAAGTTGCTTCTCTCTCATGTTGAGAACTGCTTTAGGTTCCAAGATTAGTTTTCCTTTGTCGTCAAGTAGGGGTAAATCTAAACATGGGGTGACTTGCTGCCCTAACACTTTCTTCAGTCTTGACACATGAAAGACGTTGTGAATACAACTATTTTTGGGAAACTCTAATTCGTAGGCTACTTCATCGATCTTCCTTAAGATCTTATAAGGCCCATAAAATCAAGGTTTTAGCTTTTCTACTCCACTTTTTTTGATGGATGACTGTTTACATGGTTGTAGTCGTAAGAACACTAAATCTGCAACTTCAAATGTTCTCTCAGTGTGGTTCCAATCAGCATAGATCTTTTGTTGATTCTATGCTTGATGCAAATTGTCTTTGAGGGTGTTCAAAATATTCATAGTTTAAATTGCACAAAATCATTTTCCCCTGGCACTTGACTCTCTAGTGAAATCAAGCTTTTTGAAGGAGGTTGGTTTGTAACCATACAAGGCCTTGAATGGACTCATTTTGATAGATATGTGATGAGTAGTGTTGTAGCAGTATTCCCCAAGATGTTGCAATTTTACCCATGTGTTATGTTGGCTTGTGATGTAATACCTCAAATATCCCTCCAACCATTTGTTAACGATTTTTGTTTGTCCATTCGTCTGAGGGTCGTAACTTTTGTTGTGTCTAAGATCAGTCCCAACTAATTGGAAGATATCTTGCCAAAATTGGCTAAGGAATCAATTGTCTTGGTCACTGATTATGTTCCTTAGTAGACCATGTAATCTGAAGATCTCTTTGAAATTTATACTTCCACTATTTAGGGAGCCCAATACTCAATGGATATTGCGAAGAAGTAGGCGTACTTGGTGAGTGATCCACTATTACATAAATAAAATCTTTCCCTTGAACTTTAGGCAATCCTATTATAAAATCCATTGAGATGCTTTCCCATTTTTAATTGGGAATTGGAAAAGGTTGTAGAAGCCCTACCAGATGGCTTTGCTCAGTTTTGTTTCTTTGACAGGTCATACATTCTTGCACATGCTTTAAGACATCCTTCTTGAGGCCCTTCCAAGAGTATCTCTCCCTTACTTTTTTGTAGGTTTTATAACTTATCCTTGGTGGCCTACTAATGGGTTTCTGTGGCATTCCTTGAGGATTTTTCCCTTCATCGTTGAGTTGGGCACCCAAAAGATCCTATTTTTATAAATGATAAGCTCTTCCACTACTTTGTACTCTTCATTGGGTAATCATCCTTCCAAGATATTATTAGCCTAGGGGTCTTTGACATATTCTACAATGATATCACTCTTCCAATCCGCAGCTATACTGGTGAGGGTGTTCAAGTGGGCTCATCTTGATAAAGCATCTACCACAGTATTATTTGTCCCTTTCATGTATTCAATCTCAAAATCATAAGCTTGTATATTGCTTACCCACTTTTTTTGCCTACCATTTAGGTCTTTTTGATTCATGAAGTACCTTAGGTTGTTGTGATCCGTTTTAATATTGAACTTCCTACAAACCATATATTGATGAAACTTTGCTAAGGCGTGCATGATAGCTAACATCTCTTTATCATAAATTGAATAGTGTCTTTCAGTATCCATGAGTTTACGACTTTCAAATGTAATGGGATGTTTGTTTTGCATCAGGACTGCTCCAATTCCTTCCCCAGAGGCCTCACATTGTAGTTTGAAGGGTAGTGTGAAATCAAGGATGGCTAAAGCAAGGCACGAGCTCATTGCTTCTTTTAGTCTTTTGAAAGCTTGTTGAGACTTTTCACTCCATACGAATGCTCCCCTTTTGGTTAGGTCTGTGAGGGTACAGAAATTTTGGAGAATCCCTTCACAAAGTGTCTATAGTAGTTGCATAGTCCTATGAAGCTCCTTAGTTGTGTTAGGGTTTTGGGTTTTGTCCATCCCTTAATTGTTGTGGTTTTTTCTCATCTACACTTACCCCTTGTGCATTGATCTTCTGACCTAGGTAAAGGATTTCTTTTAGGAAAAACTCACGTTTTGAGGCTTTAGCATACAAGGATTCCTGTTCCAAAAAATTTAGTACTTCCTCAATGTGTTTGAGGTGTTCTTCCCATGTCTTGTTGTAGATAAGAATGTCATCAAAGAATATGAGTAGGAACTTCCTTAGTTGTTTATGGAATATATGATTCATCCATGATTGAAATGTTGTTGGAGCGTTTGTTAGTCCAAAAGGTAGGTAATGAAATTCAAAGTGTCCATAATGGCATCGAAAGGTAGTTTTTAGAATATCTTATTTTCTCATCCTTATTTGATGATACCCTGATCGCAAATCAATTTTGGAGAATTATTTCGCTCCATGGATTTTGTCGATTAATTCATCAATTATTGGTATGGGGTAGCAATTTTTGAGTGTTTTCTTATTTAAGGCCCTATAGTCTATACACATTCTCATGGTACCATCATTTTTCTTTACTAGTACCATGGATGATGCGAAAGGGTTGGAACTAGGTTGGATACGGCTCATTTCTAGCAGTTCCTTAACATTTTTTTCAATCTCTTCTTTGAATTTATGGGGGTGTCAGTATGGTGTGGTTATTACAAGTTTTTCTCCCTCTTCCAGTTTGATTGTGTGCTCAAATCCTCTATTTTGGGGTAGCCCTGGTGGAATGTCATCAAATACTTTCTTGTGTTCACTCAAGATTGGTTGGATGCCTATGTGAATTGCTCTACCCTACGAGGAGGTTTTTTCAATGTTCATACATTGTGTAGCCCATGTCTAAAAATCCTTTCCATTCTTTTGCATGAAACTACTTTTGGAGATCCATCGAGTAACCCTTTCAAGGTGGATTCTTGTCCCTCATGTTGGAAGAAAATTGTTAAGTTTGGGAGGTCAAACATGAAGCATCCTAGGGAGTATATCCAAGGGGTGCCTAATATTACATCAGCATCTAATGGTACCACATAGAAATATTCTTTAATGGGGTGCTTCCCTAAGGTCATTTATAGCTGGGGAACTATTTTTGTGCATTGGACTCTAACTCCTGTAGCGGTGGTTGCTGCAAAACCCTTAAATTTTATGGTTTCATAAGCAGCAGCAATAGAAAGTGAACATCTAATGGATGTCATTTTTGCAACACGAGAAAATATCTCACCATAATTAACACCCTCAACTTGAGAGTAACCCTTCACAACCAATCTAGCTTTGTACTTCTCAATACCTCCATCTAAACCAATCTTTTTCTTGAACACCCATTTACAACCAATAGGTTTTTTTCCTTTAGGAAATGGTACAAGATCCCATTTATCATTCTTTTTCAAAGATTTCATTTCTTCATCCATAAAAATCTTCCAAGATTCTACATCATTCATACCTAGTGCCTTTTCTACAGATTTGGGTTCATCCATGTTAGTATTCAAAGCAAAAATACATCTCCAATCATCAGGTGAATACCTTTCACGTGGTTGTCTATGCCTTGTAGACCTACGAACAAGCTGAGTTGGAGGTTCTTCCTCCTCTTCTAAAGACCCAGAGCTAGATGAGCTCTCCTCAACTTCTTGTCTATCCTTGGGCCTCAATTCAACTTTCTGATGTTTACAAGGAAATTGAATCACATCTTCCTGTTTACTTTGTTTTGGCTACAATGTAACAAAAGAAGGCTTAGTTTCTCTAAAAATAACACTTCTACTATGTATTACCTTTTGTGCAACAAGATCCCAAAGCTTGTATTCTTTCACACCATAATTGTATCTAATGAAGATCATACATTTCACAACCTTGTTCTCCAACTTTGATCACTTCTCCTTTGGCACATGTGCATATGCCTCACAACCAAAAACTCTAATATGTCTTAATGAAGTCTTGTGACCCAACTATGCCTCTACAGGAATCTTATCAACAAGAGTTGATGTAGGAAACCTATTAATCAGGTAACAAGAAGTGGCAATAGCTTCAGCCTAAAACCTTTGTTCTAGACCAACACCACTCAACATACTCCTAGCCTTCTCCATCAGTGTCTTGTTCATTCTTTCTGCAACTCCATTCTGTTGTGGAGAATATAGAGTTTTTTTTTGTCTATGAATACCACAATCTTTATAGAATCTATCAAATTCATTAGAGAAAAATTCACCGCCATTATCAGTCCTTAAACATTTTATTTTCTTTCCAGTCTGCAACTCAACCATTGCTTTAAATTCTTTAAATCAACTGAAAACTTCATATTTACTCTTTAGAAATTATACCCATGTCCTACTATAGTCATCAATAAATGAAACATAATATGTGGATTTACCAATTGAAGGAACATCTATAGGACCAAACACATCATAATGAATAAGATCCAATACACCACAAGATTTATGAGAGCTCGAGTAAAACTGAACGTGGTTTTTTTTCCATAAATTCAATGCTCACATAAATCAAATTCAATATTGCAATCAAACAGACCTTCAACAAGGTTTTTATTTTTCAAGTTCCTTAGACCCTTTTCTCCAATGTGGGCAAGTCTCTAGTGCCATAACATAGTTTTGTTTGTAGGTAACTTTGTTTTAGAAGAAATAGCACCCTTGGGTACCCAAAAGCCATGACCATCTATTCAAGGTGAAATCCTCACTTCTTCCACAGACTTGGTTTTTTCAGAAGTACTATTGCACTCAACAGTGCATGCATCAAGCTTATACAATGTGTCATATCTAACACCTCTAGAAATCACCATAGCACCTCTGACCATCTTGCATCCTACATCATAAAATACTACCTGCACACCTACATCTATTAGGTTACTCACAGATAATAAAAAAATGTGCTAAACCAAGGATATGCAACACACCATTAATCCTTCTTATTCTACCATCAGGAAACTTGATTTTAACCTTACCATGGCCAACAATTTCTAAATGAGAATCATCACCCAAGTACACCTTACCTCCATAAAATTCTTCATATTCGGAAAACCAATCTCTATTAAAGGTTATATGGAAAGATGCACCTGGGTCAATTAACCATGCATCATTACCCGCACGAGTTGCCAAAGCCACAATGAATGTGTCACCATCTTCCTTCTCGGACTCAGAATCTGAATCAAATTTCTTCTTTTTCTTCTTCTTTTCTTCTTTTTAATCCTTAAGAACATGTCCAAGCTTATCGCAGTTCTAGCAAATAACTTTGGACTTTCCAGGAGACTTAGATCTCCCCTTGGACTTGGATTTTCCATGCTTCTCATTCTTCTTGCATTTTTCCTTAGGTCTTCCACGAACATTCAAGTTCTCCTTGGCACTGATGGATACCTTCCTTCTCATCTCTTCAGAAAGGAAAGAACCCACCACATCTTCAATCTTCAATATAATAGAAGTAAGTTCCCAATAGTCATAACAAGAGAATCCCACGAATCAGGAAAAGAACAAAGCAAAATCTGACATTTCTCTTCCTCATACATTTTGACACCAATTAATGCCAACTAAGCCACCAGCATATCGAATGCTTCCAAGTGGTCTATAATTCATCCACCCTATTCCATTCTCAAGGAATACAATTTCTTCCTCAAAAAAATCTTGTTCTCTAAATATTTGGCTTGATACATCTCACCAAGCTTCTTCCATAATTTCTGTGCAGAGGTCTCCTCATGGACATTGATTAAAATAGAGTCTATCAAGCATAAATTGATTAGACCCTTGGCTTTGCGGTCCATAACATCATATTGAGCAACTTGAGTAGGATTTCCAAGCCTTGAAACATTCTCATCAATAGCATCCCATAGATCTCGATCTATCAATAGATCCTCCATCTTCAGTTTCCACATCTCAAAATTATTTCCAGAAAATTTCTCCACCTCTATTCTCCCTAATGAACTTGCCATCTAAAAATTCCTATAACAAGATCACAAAGTGTCTTCTACACAAGCTCCCACTCAAATCCAGATTAGTTCAAAAAATCCAACAACCCACTACTGAAACAAAAGGTGATTAGGCTATGATACCACTTGTAAGGAAGCTAAGGTAGCGGAACAACTTCCTACACTAATCTTGAGAGGAGAATAATGCAAAACTTTTATAATCTTTAACAGTTACAGAAACTTAAACAGAAATAGGCATAAATATCTTGCATGCCACAACACAATGATTTATGTGGGGAAAACCCTTTCAGGAGAAAAACCCCACACTCCAAAAGCCACCCAATATATTATTCAATAATCACAAAGATTACAATATACTTGCAAAGCAAGCTTCTCACAGGAGTATTATCACTCAGAGATCCAGAGGCAATACAACCACTATCAAACTCTTAGAATACATCGCAATACACAGTCATAATACAATGCCCTCATAAAATAGGGTTGCCTTATAGGGAAAACCAGGCTAATAAAATATTAGCCATCAAATATGAGACATAATGATGAACGGTCTAGATTTACAATAATAAAATATTAATAAAATTTTCCTTTCGAGGGTGTTTCCCTTGAGCCCCCGCCAAGGCTCGCTGCCCCTAGACCCTAGTTGGCCTCTCACCCCTCGTCATCGTCGGTTGAACAATACCTTATGTAATTGCAAGGTTGAGACACATTTTCTCAACAAATGACACTTGCCATCTTGTGGGATGGGTGGAGGTCGCAAGTGGGCTTTTGGTTCTCTACCACTCCACCTCTAGCCCTTCCTTTTGAGGAATTGGGCGGAGTTCGTAAGTGGGCTTTTGGCTCTCTACCACTCCACCCCTAGCCCTTCCCACAGGGTGGGTTTCAAACAATTAACATAATACAATTTCAATCATAGAGATCCTTCTTTATTATCTATAAGTAACATGCATACATAGGCCAATGATTATGTATAGAGGTGCATTTATTCTCCCTTCCTTATACAAGGCTATACTTATATAAATGTAAGGAAATAAGTGGCAGATATACACCTATATGTGAGATAGACCTGGTCTTCTTGAAGATATATATATATATATATATATATATATATATATATATATATATTTCTATGATAATATGTTGTGTTGGAACTGCACAAGTTCCTTCTTAGATTTGTGGTGCTCCTTGTATTTCTGTTGTCAACCTAATATGTCCCCTTAGTCTTTTGATCTACTGTTTCTTGCACTCAAAAATGTTCTTGCTAAGGATTCATGCCTCTCTTGCATTTAATTCACCTATTCTTATACCTCTCCCGACGAATGGATATGTCCCTTCACACTATGCATCCTTTCAAAAGGCACGACTTTTATTTTGACTAGTCACAACTTCCCTTGAGTAATTAATTACATATTTTATTTAATCGGTTAATCTTTGTTAACTCGTTACATGATAATTAATTTCCTTTTTAATATCCACCCAATTCTTCTTATGTTTGATGTGATTTGACTTTGATTATGTTCCTCACGGCTCAGCTATCTTCTTTCATTTTTACGAGAACATGACATGGGTTTAGTTTTTGAAAGTTGTGCCTCATGATTTGGAGAAATATCTTAAGAGGAAATTCATCAATGAGAGATAATATGTACATTCTTTGTTGAAATATTGGTATCAAATAATAGAGTTAAATAGGTGAATCATGCTTAGGAAGAATCATATGCCAAGCATAGGAGTGGCACTACACAGAGTGAAAGAACATAACTTTGGCTGAGATGACACAATATATGCTCCAAGCCAAAGGCATGCATAACATCTTTTAGCTTGAAGTTCATTTTTGTTTTATCTAATTTATAACTAGAATTCCTATAAAAGTAAATTCAAAATGTGACATGATATGAAAATAGAGTGATAGGAATCCAACTATCATTAAAACTATAGAGTTTCAAGTAATGTTCATCAAGCCAATATTACAAACAAGAAGCTTACTCTTAAGAAAAATGAGCATGTGCATTTTCACATTGCCAACATATTCTTGAGTATTTTGTCACTCCTCTTGCAAAAGAGTGTTATCCTATCTAAAGTTGTGTTTCCTTTTCCAAAGATATCACAAGAATTGATTTTTCAATTATTTTAACTCATAAGGGCCCTAGTTGTGTCAATGTTTTTCCCACTCATGATTTTTGAAGTTTACTAGTTCAAGTTATCAGGTCTAGGAGGAACATATCTTCCTATTGTCTCTCTTCTTATGAGATGGTAGCAGTGTTGTGCCAATGTGATGTTCTTGTCCTATGGTCAAATTATATGAATCTCCTTATATGGGATAGTATATCACCTTGGTTGGCTACTAATAAATCTAACATGTCTTCCTACAATTATTTTGGCTTGTCTCTCTTCTTATAAGATGGTCTATCACCTTGGTTGGCTACTAATAAATCTAACATGTCTTCCTACAATTATTTTGGCTTGTCTTCCTACCAAGAGCTTCACCCACCTTTTCCAAAATCAAAGTCCCCCTTGTCATTTTACAACTATCTTTGTCAGAATTAATGTGCACACCACTACCATTATCTTGACTAACAATGTTGTAAAAAGTGTTCACCCAAGAAAAGTTTACCTCTATTATACTTTCATATATTGAATAACACTCCTTATGAGGAATCATACAAAAGTAAGCATCTAAATCAATCAACCATGAGTCACATTAGAATAAATGCTAGAAGAAGTTAAAAAACATAATTGCTAGCATCATCTTCATTAGAGGACTTGTCTACATAGAGTCTTCAATTTCATCATTTTTCTTAACTTTACACTTCTTTACATGCCTACTTTTTGCCATAATCTCAACACTTCACTTTAGAATTTCTAGGGGACTTAGACCTACCCTCTAGTTTGGATGTATTTACATCCCATAATTTATTATACCCTATCTTTGTTCAGACCAACCTCTTCAATACAAGGCACCTTTAGAGAAGACATCCATGGATTTTCTCCTCAACTCCACTTAGTAGATTTAACACTTCTTCAAGTTTTAACTTAGAAGATGCACTATTAATAGTCATAATGAAATTATTTGATGAATAAGATAATAAACAAAGAAAAATGACACATTTGTCCTTGCATTTTTGCATCTATGGAAGTTAGTTGACTCACCACTACATTAAATGCATATTGATGTTCAATTATAAATTCTCCTACATGTGCATCTTTAAGAAATATTTTTTTCTTTTCAAAAATCGCATATTTATAAGACTCGTGCTTTTTTGAAATGCACGGGAGCGGAAAAGGATGTGAAGCCTCTGCAAACAACGGGAGCGAGAAAGGATGCGAGCCTCTGCAATCGACGAGAGCAGGAAAGGATGTGAGCCTCTACAACCGACCGTTGGTGTTGGCTCAGGCGTGGACTCTGCTTGCGTCGTTACTACCTCGTTCACTGCTCTGGAGGGGTCGCGTGGACGGGATGGTGGGAAAGCTAAGGATATCGTCAATGGCTCATTGGGAGTGCAGGGGGAGGCTGGGACTAGTGCGCCTGTTCCTAGGTTGTGTGCCCCTGCTAGGTATTTTGCAGCAGTTGCTAGTAAGGGTTTGTGTGCTTCGGGGGGTGGGTGCGTCGAGGTGTCCAGCCTCTCCCCCGTGCCCGCTCTTCCCCTATTGTGGTGTGTGGCCCATAGGTTACAAAGAATGAAGAGTTTTACAACAATACAGGTGCAATTTGCAGATTTAATGGTCTTTGTCCCTCTTTGCTTGACGTTCACAAATGAGTCTTGGAGTCTTGGAGGCCGCTGGTAGCCGGAATGATTGAGCTCTTCCCTTGTGCTCATGGTTTTTTCATAGTGACTTTTTCTTCTTCTAAGAAACGGGATGTAGTGCTCGATGGTCGGGTCTAGATGTGGGGGAACATTCCCTATCCATTAAACCATGGACTCTTGCTTTCAATCCCCTTACCAAGCTACTTAATATCAAGCCGATTTGGGTGTGTCTCCCGAACCTCCCCCTCCAGTTCTAGGAGGATTCTTGCTATGAGGGCATTAGCAATGCCATCGGTCAATTTCTGAAAGTAGATTCTTCTACCACTTTCATGGGTCACTCCACTATTGCTCATATTTTAGTTGACATTGACATCTCTAAACCCCTTTTTGGAGATGTCGTTCTGATGGTTGGAGATTGGCCTTGGAAGCAACTACTGGATTATGAGGGTGTTCCCTTTAGATGTCGGTGTTGCTTCGCTATTGGTCATTTGGCTACTAGTTGTCCTCTTTCACGTCGTAGAGGCACTGCAACCTAGTGGAAGGATGGTCTTGTGGACCATTTGACTATCTCTGCTTCCCATGTAGATGGTTCATCTTGTGGTGATGGTTCCTCTCAGGAGGGTGAGATCCATCTTGAGTTTGCTCTGGTGGGGGAGGTTGAGGTTGCTTTTGTTCCTCTCTCAGCTCTTGCTTTTCTTGACCGAGTCACTCTTGTTTTAGCTTCGGGTATTCCTTCGATTGTGCCTACTTAGGATTTGTCAGCTCAACCCTCGGGGGATCCTAGTAGCGTTCCTTGTTTCGTTTCTCCAATCTCCCTCCCGGAGGTGCCTTCTTCTGGTTCAACTTTTTTGGTGCCTTCCATGGTTGTTGTGGCCTGGGAGGATCCTCCCCTCTCTCCTTGATCAAAGGACTTCGACTCTGAGGTTTATTGGACCTTGGTTCAACGTAGAAAGAGGGGCTTCCCAAATCTGTTGGGGAGCTTCGCCCTAGGGCTAAGGGTGTTAGATTTTTTGGTTCGGGATCTGTTGTTGTTTAGATCCTCGATTTGGGTTTTCTTGTTTGGTGTCCTAATGGTTATGTTATCAGACTGTTGTTTGGTGTTTGGTTGGGCAGCCAATTTGATTTTTCTTTGTTTCCTTTGCTCTTCTTTGTACAGGGTTGCAAGGCCCCTTCAAAACCTGTTTATAGCTAATCAAAAACGTATTTATAAGACGCGTGATTTGATACAATACAATAAATTTATCCCATAATCTCTTAGCAGTGTTTTCACTTGAAACATTCAACAAGACTGAATTGGAGAGGTGTGATCTACTAGTAGATATTGCTCTCCTACTTGAATTATTGCATTCATTTGATCATCCTAAAGGTAGGAACCTAGGTGCAACAATCACTATGATCCACTAATCTCTTTTCATTCAAAGATATTCCACCTTTAATTTTAAAAACAATTTTTCCTATTAAATTTCTCAATCTCAACTCTCCAAGTGTTAGTCATGACTTTTGATTTCAAATTTGATCCCAACTCAATGTAAATGCTTCCATTGTAAATTAAAAACACAAGGAAGGTGTCCCTTTTTCACAAGATCAAGTCGAATGAAGCTCAAATACCAAATGTTGATTTTACAGTATTTACTCTTCAATTAGAACAATGTAGTGAATTAAAACTTGTTGATCTAGCTAAAAAATCAAACTAAAATAAATTTAAGAATGGAAATAAAAAGGGGATAGTTAAGAAGAGAAATGACAATAGAATTTATCCTAAGAATAATTGTTTCAGGGAAAAAAACTAGCATCAAATGTAAATCTCAATATATTAATTTCCAACAAGTATTACAATAGATTGAGAATAGACCACAAATGATGTAGCCTACATTTCAACACTCTATCAACATATGTCGATAACTAATCCTAAACTCGAAACTTGCAAAGCTTGCCTACAATCCAAATCAACTACTAATCTATTGTGTCATGACCTATATTTATAGAGTTTAGCCATCCAAACAACCACTTGTGATTTAACCAAAACCATGGACTTCCAAAGGGGCCACCCAAGTCATTTTCAAGATGGAAATTCACACCCTAACGTCATCTTTCATGCATGCAAGTGTAACTCCTACCATTTGACTAGTTAACTAGTCAAATTAGGCACTCTACTTGGAAGATATATCTCCTCTTCCAAGATGCCCTCATGTAGTGCTTGAAATAAATCATCCAAGATGCCTTTTCAAGTCCACTTTGTAGCCCTATATCTAATTGTATACCTTGGAATTCCTACTGCTCTAAATGTGCAAATCTAACTAAGAAACATGAATAACAAAATACCAAGGACACCTCAAGATTAGCCAAAAGAGTGGTTCAACGGAAAGGAATGCAAATAAGATAAAACACAAATATTTTTACCTCCCTTGTTGTTGATACCTCTTTGATTGGCCCTTGCTTGGATTGGTTGTGTTCTCCTTAGATGATTGTTTGAATGACTATAATGCAAGCTTCAATATGCAAAATGATGAACGAAAATGGTTGAATGATTGAAGAAGGCTTGAGAATTCAAATGGACAGCATCTAGTTATGAGAGTGCAAAAAGTGTTTGAGAAGGAAAATTAGCAGCATAAGGTTGCTCCAAATGAAAGTGTTCTAAAAATTCCCTTGAGGAGGGGGTATTTATAGAGGATCTTGAATTCTCTAGAGAATTCAATGGTTAAGATGGATCCAACAAGGCCAAGATGAAGGGCTATAGTGGGTTGAGAACCCATAAGCCCTCACATCTTGACATGTGGAGGGTGAAATGGACAAGAGGATATGAGGTGGAGATGAGTTGTCAAGAAGGTACATGAGGTGGAAAAGGACATGCACCTTGGGGAGTGAGGAGATTTCCACAAAAAGGGATTTCTTGTCCCCAAGTGGGAGTGAAAGGGACATTTGAGGAATTTTGGAATTCCTCAAAAATCTACATGGGAAAGTGAAAGGTGGTTGGGGATATAAATGTGAATTAAAAATTCACACTCATAGGATGATCTAGAGGATAAAAGGTGGGCTCCAAAAAGGTGGGACTTGGTCACATGTGGAGATTGTGACAAGTCCAAGGTTCTAGAAGCCTTGGAAGGATGGAATGTGAATTAAAAATTCACATATAAAAGAGGGAATCTAGGAAGAATAAAAGGAATTAAAAATTCCTTGGAAAATGATTAGCTTAATTAATCAATAATTAGAAGAATAAATAGAGTTAGAAGCCAACTTGCAAAAGTTGGAGGATGTGACACATCTAATCAAGGATTAGGCATGTGCACATCTCTAATGAGAGATTAGAAATGGATTAGGATTAGATGAAAATGACATGACATGTGAGGAATTAAATAAATGTATATTTATTTAATTATTTGATGAAAAGGGTTAAAGAGGGTAAGGTATTTAATTATTAATTAAATACCTTAGGGATTTAGCAGAATTAAAGATATTAATTAAATAATAGTAATATTATTTAATTAACTAGGCTAAGAGGATGTTTAGACGAAAAGTGATAAATTTGGATAAATTAAGTGTCCAAATTTGGATGTCTACATTTTGCCCCTCTTTGAGATGGTGTTACAAAGTAGCATCATTTCAAAGAATATTACAATATAGAACCCAGGAGGATATGGTTAGATTGGAAAAGATGCCCCACTCATCCAAAGGAGTGACTAGGGAGGGAAAAAGAAAATGATGAAAATTAGGGATGAATGATGCCCCCTCGAGAGGACATGCGGGTTGAAGAGAACACGTGTGTGCTCTCGAAATAGGCTGATATGATGCAGGGGAGATGGGAAGATGATGCAAGGTGATGGGAAGAGAGTAAGTGATATGGAGATGGATGAAGCACAAATGGATTTCAAAGGTGATGATGTTGCCCCAGTCAAGGTACAAGCCAAAATGGGTTGATGATGGATGGAGTGTTGTCAATGAGGGAATGAAGGATCTGAAACAACACGAGGATAGGGAAGGATACATCCCACTGAGTAGTATTGATGAGGGAAGGATACATCCCAAAACACCACTAAAGGATAGGGAAGAACACCTCCCGATGATGATGATGAAAGTGTTGTTGATGAGGGAAGGATACATCCCAAAACAACACCAAAGGTTAGGGAAGAATACCTCCCGATGATGAGGATGAAAGTGTTGTTGATGAGGGAAGGATACATCCCAAAACAACACCAAAATGATAGTGAATGACACTAATGGATGATGATGATGATGGATCAAGGCTGGTAACAAGACTGAGGATATGATTAGATGATTCAGGCTAAGTGGGATGGATGGAGATTGGATAGAGATAAGGATGGATGGGGGGATACATGCAAGACGATAGAATGGAAAATGAGATGCAATCCTAATGCAATTTATCATCTTTGGAGCACTGGTTTTTGCTATAGCATCAAACACAAGACACCAAGGTATGAAGAACCAAGGCGAATTAGTGTCTAATGCATAAAACAAACACAACAGACAAAAAGGCTATCCCAACACCCCAAAGTCACAAAGACCTTGGTCGGGCCAGGTATTGAGATAACTACAAGCACAAAAGGATGCCCCAGCATAACACAAGACCTCGGGGATCTTGGTGGGTACTACGTGGGACAACCAAGAAGACACAAATAGACATAAAAAGATCAAGATATGCCCCTATGTTGACCAATCAAAACACACCATAATATGATGGATTATGGCGGTCTTGACAAGTGATGATAGGGAGCTCAAATGATAAACAAAATCCAAAAGCATCAAAAGATTGCAATCAATTTCAAATGTCCTTTGCCATAGGAGCAAGGGGATAGATGGGATTGATGAGGTCTGTTAGGAAGGATGCATCCTGTTGAGACCGATGATGGATACAAAGCTAAAAGATCATTATGACGCGGGATGTTCAAAATTGATTGGATCTCATGATACAAGTGGATCTCGTTTGTGAAGAACTGGCTAGATAAGGGCATAGCTTGATGACACGACACAAGGGAGACAAGACATGGGACTGACACACCCTAAGGACCTAGGGGCTCGAGGGCCGATCAAAGATCATCCTTGCCTACGTAAAATCGCAGAGCCCTCGTAGTTTGATAAAATGTGGATGACTGACCAAGATGGAGACATTGATGGATGGGAAAGATAGGATGGACAAAAGGAGAAAGACCGATGATAGACGATAGAGGACCAAAGTAGACAATGAAGATCGATGATGGAACCCTGGGGGCGGATCAAATGATCGACCTTGCCTACGTGAAAGCGCAGGGGCAACGTAGTTCGACGAGACCAAAGACAAACAATGGATAAAGGATGATAAGATGATAGGACAAGTGGATAAAAAGGTGGGACCGATACAACAAGATAGGATAGACCTAGTGGATTGGATAGGATGATGACGATCACATAAAGCTCAGGGATGGGATAGTTATCAAAGCATTAAAATGACTTGGGATGATGATACAATAGATAGAGGAGTGAAAAAGTGATAGGGGATTGGAAAGATGTGCAAAAGAAGCAAGGGTGATGACGATGAGATAAATGGCATTGGGTTGCATAGGGGGAGGCCTATAGCCAGATACCAATGACAAGGGATTGTGAGATGGGATGAGATGAAAGAATGGATAGAGATATAGGGATGGGGATGGGAGGGATTGTTTGGATGGATAGGCATATAAGGATTGGGAGATGAAAGGGATGCTAGGATAGAGGGATACGAAGACAAGGATGGGCAGATGGAAGGGATGCTGATATGATAGATGATTTCTCCAAGGACTATGTCACAAAGGAAGCAGATGCCCCCACTCTAGATATGGCAGATATGATGAGGCATGAGGGCCGTAAGATGAGTGGATGATAAGATAAAGGAGATAACTGAATGAGGGCAGGATGGGTAACCAAGGAATATGATAGCACATGGATGAAGGGGATGTATACCAATAGGTGTCCAAAGCATGCATAGATAGGTGCCCCAATTTTGATCAAGATCACAAGAAGGATGGAGGGAATGGGAGATAAATGGGATATGATGGTAAGATGAGGAAAATAGGAGGGATGGAGGGATTTATGAAGAGGACGGATAACAGGAAGACGGGTGCATAGCTAGAAGCATAGCGGATGGAGGGAATGCATGTCAGGAAGTTGCCCCCAAGTGCAGATGGGGATTTTCGCATGACGCCTGTTTGCCAGGTTTTCATCATGGTACTTATCCAAGGTGCTTGTTTTCCAAGTTTTCACCATTGGATGAATTATTTCTCTTTTTTTTTTTTTAATATTTGACTTTTTATGGATTTTTGGACTTTTTTAGATTTTTGTGGATAGCAAGGGGATGAAAATGGGAAGGATAGGGATGTTGATAAGGGGATTTAGAAGACAAGCGATAAGGATATGGATGAAGGACTCAAGCATCAAGTTCCATACTAGGTAGTAAGAGCCCACGTTCAGACCGACTATTGGATGTTGGTACAACCTTATGCAAGAGGATGAATTAGGGGGATTTGAGAGGGGAGATACATGGGATGATGGATGGGATGCTGCGAAGGGTATGGATGGAATGATGGGGTGGATATATGATGGGGAGATGCGTTCAGGACCAACATTGGCACATGTGGTGGTGGATGTGGAAAAATAAGAGGATTAAGGGATGGAGAATGTGGGAATAATGGAGGAGATGGAATGGTGAATTTCGGGACATAGGGACCCAAGACAGACGTAGGAGATGAAAGGGGTGTATGATTAGCTTGTGGATTAGCGACTTTGGATGTTCTTACTGATTTTTCATGTGATGGCATTGCAGCTTTTTTCTTTGGGATCCACATAGTTTTGATCTTTGCTTTGGTGGGCCTTTGCGACCTACAGATTTGATTTGGATTTTGGATTTGATTTTGCTTTGCTTTAACATGTCTTTTAGAGGGGACAGGGGAAGCTTTTGATTCATGTGGATGTTTAGATTTATGCATTTTTATGTTAGCATCCAAAGTGAATTGAGTAGCCATGGGATGGGCGTGAATAGATGGATGATGTGGAGCGAGGAAGGTAGGAATATGGGGATTATGTGTAGACGGAGGATGTGCGGGTATGTGCCTTTGTTGATCCTAATTAGGGGACATGTGAGAGGGATGTTTATGATGGATGAAAGGTATAGGTGATGAATGGATGAAAGGATGAGATGGAGGAGGTGATCTTGGGATATATGGACCCAAGATGGATGGAGTGGATGAAGGATGGGGTATGGTGGATGGAGGGATGTAAGGACCCAAAATGGATGGAGCAGATGAAGGAGGGATATGGACGGTGGTTTTGAGGTGATACGATAGAGGAGGAGGGATGGCCACATATGATCTAGTGGGGCGATGGGAAGAGCCAATATTTCTTTTGGAAAAGGCTCGTTGAGGATGTCTAGAGGTTGTACCAACATTTTTGGATTGTGAGTCGTGAGTAGCACATCCAAGACCTTGCGGATAAAAATGTTCTTTAGCTTGGATGGGCTCTATAATACCTTGCTCATGAAGGCCTAAACCTTTTCCTTGATAGTTCATTTTCTTGAGTATTCGATCTAGGACAGGATTTTTGTTATTCTGGAAGAATGATGCGAGCTCATTATTAGGTGGAAGAGGAGGGTTGGTGTATATACTTTGTTTTTCTTCTGTGAGGAGACCACCATGGAGGAATGTGAGAGGACCAAGGGGATATGCATGCGGTGTGGGGATAGCATTTTTAGGCGATGATGGGGGATCATGAGAAGGAGAGGATGGGATAGCAACATCAGGAGAGGGAGTAGGGGCCATGATAGGATTTGGATTTGTGGTAGTAGGCTCATGCGATGGAGATGGAGATGGAGCAGTGGAAGCTTGAATGACAAGGGGATCATGAGATGGAATGGATGGGGGACTGTGATCTTGAGGTGGACTAGATAGGATGGTAGGATCTTGATCTGGAGAAGGGGATATGCTGGCATGCTTTGGATTAGACTCTTGGCATGACTCATCTTGTGCGGGAGGCATGGTAACGGAGTCTTTTTGGGACTCTTCAAGTAGGGAAGATGGAGGGATGGAAGATTCATGAGGTTCATTGGAATGGGCTTTGGTGCTACTAGGATTGGGAGAAGTGGATTGGATTTGGGTGTCTTCGATGGATTGGGTGGATCTAGGAGTAGAGGGAGTGGATTGGACTTGGGTGTCTTTGATGGGTTTAGTGGCTCTTGGAGTAGGTGGTGTGGGTTCAGTGGATTTAGTGGGTTCAATGGTTTCAACGGTTTGAGCAGTACTTGGGGTGGTAACATCAATAATAGGTGTGGTATGGAGGAGGGTCTCATCACTAGTGACCGTGGATGATGGATCTAGATGGCATGGTTCCACGACTTCAAGATGTGTAGTTGGGGATGGCTTCTTTGTAATTAGTCCTTGGAGAACTTCTGAAACGACAAACTTGCATATGGTTGGCTTGGCTAAGGTGGTAGAAATGGATGAGGGATTATGGATTGGTGGACTGGGGTTAGATGGAGGAATGGGATCGAATGTAGGACTATGAGTAGATGGGGGATTAGGATTGTATGGAGGACTAGGAGTAGGATTAGATGGAGGACTAGGAGTAGATGGAGAACTAGGATTGGATGGAGGGTTAAGGTAAGGATATTGGAGTGGTGAATTAAGATAGGGGGACATGGATTGTGGATTAGGACAAGAGGATATAGGTGGTGTAGTGGGACAAGAGGATGTGGGGGATGGATTATAATAAGGGTATTGGGATGGTGGATTAGGATGAGGAGACATGGATGTAGGATTAAGGTAAAAGGGTGTGGATGTAGGATTAGTATGGGAAGATTGGGAAAGAGGATTAGGATAGGGGGTCATGCATGGGGAATTGTAATAGGAATATTGGGATGGAAAATTAGGATAAGAGGATGTAGATGTTGTATAAGAGGATGATGTAGATGAAGGACATGACAAATATGGGGATGAAGAAGATACTGGATATCCATTGTCAAAGGTGGCATAAGGAGCATGATTAGGCATGGATGAAGGTATAACAGGATAACTGGAAGGGGTGATTGGATTGTGGAAAGTGGGTGGAGAGATCTTACTAGTGACAATAGCATCAAGGGGATCTACGTCATATTCTTCTTGATCGACAAGACTTTCGTTATCGTCGTCCACGTAATTAAGGTTTCCCTTGACTACTATTGATGGAGGATGAGGATTCATGATGGTAAAAGGATAAAGAGGATGGATAAAATATTTTGGATGGGAACGGATTAAAGCTCAAATCGGGATTTTGGTCCAGCTCAGATCAGGATTGGACAAAAGCTCAGATTAGGATGATTGGATGGGATTGTTTTTTATTTTGATGGGATTCGGTAGACGGATGATTGGATCGGGTAAATGATTTGATGAATTTGATTAAAGTACTAGATCAGTTTGATTGGATAGGATCAAATGATTAGATGATGTTGATTGGATAATTATGATTAGATGAACTTGATCGGATTGGTGTGCTTGGATTGATTAGATGATCAAAGGAATGGATTGGTTTGATTAGATAGGAAGAAATAAAAGGTACCACTAGATAGAGCTTGAAAAATTAAGTAATTTTGGTTTTTGAACGAAGTTGATTCGACGTACGGTTTGTAAATGACAGCCCCGGGAAGTTAGGGGCGTGTCCACGCTGCAATGCGGGGCGTGGCCGCCCTGGGATGGTCAAATTCTTGATAAGAGGAAATGGAAGGTACCACTGGATAGATCTTGAAAAATTAAGCAACTTTGGTTTTTTAACGAAGTTGATTCGACGTACGGTTTGTAAATGACAGCCCTGGGAAGTTAGGGGCG
>VDFB02110619.1:0-13535 GCA_007258455.2 Sequoia sempervirens | reverse complement strand
CTCAGAAACCATGGCACTTAGAAACATTTTTCTAAGGCTAGGGGATCATGTAGGGCCCCTCTACAATAACTTCTCTTGGTTTTATATGTCTCCAGGTCATTTTCCCATGGTGAATATTTTTTAGTTGATGGAAAATGGGTCAATTGCATGTAGTGTAAAGTTGCAAAGTGGTGTAACTTTCGTTCTATTCATCATACGACCAAACCAATTGTTCCAACATATTCGGATGGGTGGATTTATGCTAGGAAAGGTCTTGTTTCACACCCAAACATGCCAAAACAGTCTAAGCTACATTGTACGGATGAAGTCTCTTAAGAGACCAAAGTGCAAAGGGGCAACAAACTTGATGAGTGATTACTCAAAAATCGTGGCACTTAGAAACATTCTATCTGAGGATACAAGATAATGTAGGGACCCTCTACAATAACCTCTCTCAATTTTTTATAGCTTCAATTCGTTTGCCCGTGGTGAAGAGTTTTTAGTTGATGGAAAATGGGTCAGTTGCATGTAGTGTAAAGTTTCAAAGTGGTGTAACTTTTGTTCTATTCATTGTATGACTGAACCGATTGTTCCAACACATTTGTATGGGTGATTTTATGCTAGGAAAGGTCCTATTTTGCACCCAAACATGTCGAAACAGTCAGCTACATTGTACTAATTAAGTCTCTTAAGAGACCAAAGTGCAAAGGGGTAGAAAACTTCAATGAGTGATTACTCAAAAACCATGGCACTTAGAAACATTCCATCTAAGGCTATGATATCATGTAGGGACCCTCTACAATAACCTCTCTCAATTTTTGATAGATCTAAGTCATTTTCCCATGGTGGAGAGTTTTCAATTGATGGAAAATGGGCCAGTTGCATGTAATGTAAAGTTGCAAAGTGGTGTAACTTTCGTTCTTTTCATCATACAATTGAACCGACTATTCCAACACATCTGGATGGGTAGGTTTATGCTATTAAAGTTCTCGTTTCACACCCAAACATTCTGGAATAGTCTAAGCTACATTGTATCAGCAAAGTCTCTTAAGAGACTAAAGTGCAAAGGGGCAACAAACTTCGATGAGTGATTACTCAGAAACCATGGCACTTAGAAACATTTTGTTTGAGGCTATGGGATCATGTAGGGCCCCTCTACAATAACCTCTCTTATTTTTTGATATCTCTAATTTGTTTTCTCATGGTGAAGATTTTTCAATTGATGGAAAAGGAGACAGTTGCATGTAGTGTAAAGTTGAAAATTAGTGTAAGTTTCATTCTATTTGTCATACAATCAAATCAAATGTGTAATATCCCAATTAAATTATTTTGAAAATACTAAAAAAATTATCAAATCGGGTATCTTTCAAATTACACCAAACAACACCACACTATGTTTAAATGATGAACAAATAAAGAGGAAAATTTATTCACTGACATAAGCATGAAAATACATCAATTTTCTGCTGATAACATCATCCAACAACAATGCATAGTTGTTGTGCAAAACTCAAGAGAAATTGCAAACTGGAAGCTACTACTAAAAACCCAAATCACACATCCAACTCCAAACTTCAAGATGTTGTTCTAGATAGAAAAATACATTAAGGAATGCTTTGAAAATAAAATATATTTTTTGCTAATAATAGCAACACCAATTGATAACCCAAATGCAAGCAAACCCTTAGATTTCCAAATTGCACCAAATAGTGAAATTGGGTATAATGAAATTTCAACTATAATCTTAAAATTCATCATAAATCATAGTTCCAATAGAAAAATCACAACTTTCTTCTGGTATTACAAGTTTTTAAACATTAATTTTCTATTCATGACAGCAGCAAACAATAATCCAAACCCTTCTACATTTTGCACAATGAAGATGGGCAAACAAACCCATAAATTGCAACCAAAACACTATATTTTCAATTACAAAATCACCAGCACTCTAAATAGAGTTTCAGAAGCATAATTACATGAATAAAATCTGATAAAATAGCTACCAAACTAATAACAACAACCAAGTAAATCCACACCAAAAACTAAGCACTCCAACCATTATCTCTGCCAACTACTTGACAAAAATACCACAATGAAACAACCTTCAACACCAATGCAATTCTTGAGTGAGATTGTGCCTGTAGACCCTTAGAGCCACTATCCTTGAGTATAAATTTCCTTGGTTTTCCATCCTTGGAGATTATCCCCACAACGGTTTATCAGCCTTTGCAGGAAAAGTAAATGCCCAAACAAAATCTACAACAAGAAATCCTACAAAATGAAGCCCAAATTCATGTTTTATTGAAAAATATTCAATTTCCAAGTTAGGAAACCAAAATTCATGACCAAGGAGAGTTTTTTTTTTGTATGTAGTGCATGTAACCTCTGGTGCCAAGTGTCCATTGATTTCTTCCACTTTAATGCAAGTTGCCATGTGTCGATTGAAGTCTTGAAACTTAATTTGCCAAAGATGCTCCAAAATAACTCCTCCCAATTTCTAACACCACATTTGGAACCATGATAATAAAATTAAAATAAACATTAATTTTTCCCCAAATATGATTTCATAAATTTATCTTGAAAATCTAATTTACCCGATTTATTCATAGGTTCTTATTGGCAATTTTGAAACCCGATTTTACTAAAAATAGTAAATTCTATTTTTAGAAAAGGGGACATTACAAGTCCTCCCTCCAAAAAATTTCTTTCCCTCAAGAAATTATAAACATAATACTCCAAAAACCTTGTGTCAAAATTATATATCATGCTAAATTGCATATGAATCCCTTTTCTCGTACCTATGAAGAGTTGTAATCTTTGCCAAAGAATATTGTGCCAACATGAGGACTCAAAATTCTTTATTACATTGCTATGAATCCAAAATAAATAAATATTCAATCTGATTTATTGTATGTTTAAGTAATGGATGCATTCATTCTCATACTCCAACTGAAACACATCTTCCCACACAAGTTTAGTAAACTTTCCAAATGCACTAGCATGTGATGATTCGAACTTGTAACTTTTGAATCTTCTCCCAATGATAAAAATATGCTTTTTTTTGCTTGTAGGTCTGATATATGTTTTAATGTACTCACCAATACAAAAAAAATGAAATTGGAAAATAGACACTTCTCTTACCTCCACAATACTGAAATATTCAATGCAGGAATGTGTAGCAAAAAGCCCATACTTTACCTCAACTTGAGAGATATTACTTTCATCTTCATGGACTGATCCAAGAAAGAAAAAGTATAGTAGAGGATTGGAAAATAGCATCATACAACAGAAAAATTCATAGCACCATTCTCCCAAGTCTGAATTTGCAAATAACAATCCATCTAAATAGAAGTTGATGTTCTTTCTGAGTCTATTTGTAAGCACAAACGTATCATCCCAATTTTGTGATGTATCTCTCTAAATATTTTTTCCAAACAGCACCATACACTTTAAATTACACCCAATCAAACATCTTATAATCCCCAATGCATATAAATCCCATCAAATACTCATAGAATCTCCAAATCACACAATATTGCCAACATTGTTCTGCTCCAAATTGAAAAACCAAAGCCACAACTTCTAAAGCTGATATGAATTGGGAAAATAACAATAATAAATTATCTACAAGATCATAAAATTGATCTATAATATCAGCACACTCCTCAATACACCAAACCCATAAATCTTCACACAACTTCATTAGATACTTGCAGACAACACACACATATTGCACTATAGGAACAACTTCCCTATATCTTCTCTAAATAAGTGTTATGATGGGTGGATTAGTTCTCTCAAATATTGTATACCCTCTTCTATCATCATCAAGAAAGCATGTTTCCCCCAAACACACCAATATATAGTTGTTCATAAATAAATTTACCGAAATCAGCAACATGCAACTAATGTAACAACTACCAAAATGAAAAACCTGAGTAATAATCATCAATATGTCTAATTTTGAATTATTGGGAAGCCATGTAAGGTTTTAAAATATCTTCACAATAATATGCACACCTCTAAAATTCTTCAAAATTAGCAACCCGTAAAGTATTTTCTTCAGCAAGCTATGTGGTTTTGAGAAGAATTTAAAATTGTTTCTTGAATCTTTGATCTTCATGATTTCAAATTTCATGGAGCTTCTCCTTTTTATTATAAACATAAAACATCCATTTCCTACAACATCACATCCTGTAGAAAAATCTTGTAATAAATTTGAAATAAAAATTGCATAGCATGATATGGTTACTTTCTCAAACTTAACCAAAAATTCTTGTGTTCTTCCCATCAATGTTGTAGCTTATTTGTTTGTTTGGATTGAAAGTATTTCACACAAACCTTTGAGATGCATGATATTGAAAAAATTACCTCTTTCCTTGAGTTTCCTCCATTTTTGTACTTTCTCGTGTGAATTCCCCTTAATTAAGTCATCATGGAGCTCCTCCTCATTTACACAAAGTGTAGCAAATGTCAACTCCTTGTTCTCAAATTGAATGGATCCCCAAATTTTCATTAAGGAAGCCCAATTACCTTTCCCTATAAAATCATATCCTTTCACAAATGGATCTAAAATGAAAATTTTATGACATGAGTGATTTACCTTTTCAATCCCTTTAAAATATTTTCTTGTTGCTTCCTCTTGCATTCCCTGAAAGCCAATGTCTTGGTCAAGATATGTCACATCATTCTTCTACATAAATTTTTGATACAAGTTAGTTTCCAACTCAAATAAATAATTATCATGGGTTAAATCAGAATCTATCATAAATTTAAGATCATCAACAAACTGAAAATTATCTTCAATTCTAAAATTAGATCCATCCTCTTGTTGATCCCAATCCTCATAAACTTATCCTTTACCCATTTGATGAAAATATGTAGCATCTGGTTGAGGATCCAAATTTGAAAAGTTTCAATGACTATGCTCATAACCAAGGCTTCTATTTCTTTGATCAAAATCAAGGTTGCTATAACTTTTCTCAAAATCAACACTAAGTATAAACAAATGATATTTGTATTCAAGTTCATCACCATGCCTTCTAGCCTTAGCTTCTTCATTGCCAACCTCCCTACAAGACTCTTGAGATGAATCTGACACAACAATGGAATGAAGGGAAAATTCATCCCAAGATAGTACCTCATCATATATAGATGTCATCAATCCTGGATCCCAAGTTAAAGTGGGATGATTGCACTGTGAACAAAGTGGAAGTATTCATTAAATGCTTCTCATGTGTGTTTTTCTTTTTGAGTGATTCATGCATGCTCATATATTTATATAGTTCATATTTATTTCTTCTAATTTCTTCTATTATTCTAATTTTAATTAAATAAGAAAAATTAAATACTTTGTTTTATTTAATTATTATTATCATCAATTTCTCCTATTTTCTATTTTAAATACATTATTCTACTTTAATTAATTAAATAAATGATTACATACTTTGTTTAAATTAATTAATCATTCCACATTTAATTTAATAAATAAGCTACTATAGTTTATTTGTTTAAATTAATATCTCTTTTCTCTCATATTTTGAATAAATGAAATAAAATATTTAAAATATTCTCAAAACCTCCACCTCATCAAATCTCAACAATAAAATAAAACTATTCAGTTTTATTAAATTTTTCAACAACCAACTCCTGTGCATTTACGGGAATGGCCGTGAAGGGCTGTCACAGGAAAATCTTCTCCTATCCTCTTGCCTGGTGTTTTCATGGGTAGAAACAATCCTTCATGATCAGCTCCACCTTCTCATCTCATACCCTTCAATTCTCTAGATTGAATCTCAACCTCTGTTGTGTTTTCCCTCCACAAATGAGTGTCGTGAAAGCTATAAATATAGGTCTTTGGCTACAGGAAAAGGATCCTAACTTGTGCAATCTTACTCTGCACATTTTCCAAGCATCCAAGCATTCAAGCATTCATCCAGCATCCATCAAATGTTCATCAAGCATTCTAATTCATTAATTATGGCTGTTTACAGTAGTTTCTTTCTCAGAAGCTTTGCTGTAGAATAATCTTAGTTGCATTATTAAATCATATAGGAATAGAATTAGCTTAATTCTCATTCTCTAAATGTCATTTTAGCAATCAATTAGCTTCTAAAATCTGAGAGCAAGTTGATTAAAGAAATCTTTAGAGTTAGAGAGCAATAGGACAGATTTCTGAAGATTCTTAGTTTAAATCAGCTTAAATTTCTTGAATCTTAGATACAATGTCTTATTTAGAAGTGTAGATGCATTCTAGATTGTTTATCTCATTCATACACTTACATTTTGGCGCCCACCCTGGGGCCTAACCCCATATTCTGCATATTTTTTGTGAAAAGTGTCTTACAGGTATTGGCGTGTTTGTTTTCACGGAACCGTGGTTTTTTGTAGTGCGCCGGCTGGATTCTGTAGCGGTTCAGTCTTTTGTTTTAGTGTGCCGGTCATCTATTTTAGCGCTCCGCTCAAAAGTTTTAGCGCGCCGATCATCTGTTTTAGCGCGCCACTCAAATGTTTTAGCGCGCCGCGCCACTGTTTTAGCGCGCCGATCCACTGTTTTAGCGCCTCAACTTTTTAAATATTTTATCTGGATCCGATGCATCTGCGGCCAAATTGTGTTCTTTAATTTCTTTTTCTAAAATTTATCAATCCTAGGACAAAAAATGGGTTAAAATTTATCAATCCTAGGATAGCAAATGGATAAAATTTGATCAATCCTAGGATAGAAACTTCACAATTTCTTGTCGGATTAAAATTGAACATCATATTTTTTATGGAGCAATATCTCCATATAGATTAGATAATTTGTCTTTTGGGTTTTAAAAAGTAAACAACTTCTTTGTTGTGATTGGGTGATAGGTTTATGTTCTCCCCTTGACTGGGTGCATCAGAATACCAGACTCACTTTTACTTTGTGCATTTTCAAGCTTTCATTAAAACCTTTAGACAGGCCTGCTGTAGTGGAAAAAAGTACTCACCCTACGGGAACGACCTGAGTGGGGACAGCCAAAAGCCATGGTATTCCAACCCACTTAAAATTTATGTGAATTTGGGAAACCCTCTTTCCAGTGATGTGTGGATAACCATCCCCAAAATCTTTGTTTGAACCACAAGATTGGGAGGTCTCTGGGGAGTTTATCATTTCCTAGCATTTCACGAGCGGAAACCTATCTAAGAACCTAGAAATAGTCGCGTGTGGTTCCCAAACATTTGTAATACTCGGTCTGCGGTGATCCACCTTAAGCACTCACCGCCATATAGTTGCCAAGAATTTGTTTGCTTAGGGGATCCGGTATCCGCCAGATCACTCTACGATGCATACACAGGAAAAAGAGAGCAAAGCTCTGTGGAAGCCCTCCCAGAGTGACTGTTTGTGTGGTCAGCGCAATTCAAAATTTGTAGATTAGATTCCCAGGTGCTCGCGGTGACCTTTTGTCTCTAGGAGTGAGTCTATTTGAACTGTCTTATCTTGTTATCAAACTAGTGAAAATAAAGAAGAATCATGCTTGATTCTTAGAACATACACTATCTGTTTAGATTCTAGGATTTTAAATCAACTATTCTATTCTTGCTTGTGTTTTCTTTCATTAAATTCAGATAAGATCATCACAAGAATCTTCAAAATCAAACACTCGTGAAATTCTCATGATTCGAGATTGGGTATCCACCAAATTTGTCAAGAAATCTCTTGTCAAACGAATTAGAAAGCCAAAGAAAACACTTACATACAAACAAATCCTGAGAAAGCAACGATTCTTATATCAAAGCAAAAAAGTTCTACTCCAACATAGGACTTTTATTCATAGATATCACAATTTCTCTAGAGGTTTTACGGATGACTATGTTGTAGCTCCCTTAGATTCACAAGCATTTTATCAAAGAAGGGCTCTTAGGCAACACCACAATCATAGTCAACGAATTCATCTAGAATACATCCCACAACCTGCCATACAATACGACACAAGACCAAGTGAATTTCATAGAGTGAGATAGTTTCCTGTGGCACCCCAAAAACATTCTGTAGCACGTCAGAACTCTATTTTAGCGCGTCACAGCTCTATTTTAGTGCATCACATCTCTGTTTTAGCGTGTCACAACTCTGTTTTAGCGCATCAGAATTCTATTTTAGCACATCACAGCTCTGTTTTAGCATGTTAGAACTCTATTTTAGTGCGTTAGAACTCTGTTATAGCACGTTACAGCTCTGTTTCAGTGTGTCACATCTCTGTTTTAGCGTGTCAGAACTCTATTTTAGCGCGTCGCAGCTCTGTTTCAGCACGTCAGAACTCTATTTTAGCGCCTTGGAACTCTGTTTTAGTGAGTCAAAACTCTGTTTTAGCACCCTAGAAAGTCAGAAAAATAGAGAGTTAGTAAGACAGTTTGTCAGTTTTCCCACATCGAAAACAAGGTTTTCATCAATCAAAAACATTTTTTTCATAGTCCAAAACACTTGAATCATACAAAAAGAAAACTTTACTATTACGCCTAGATCTTGAAACATCTTGCAAAGTGTCCTTATCAATCATCACTAAATCTAAAATTTTTGTGTCAAAATTTCCCTATCAAGGATTTTATCATCCTTCCATCACAAAACTAGACATTACTAAATCAGATTTTAAATCAAAAACTTTGACACTTATCAAATCAAAATTCCAAGATCAAAGTCTAGGGTAAAATTTTAATGTTTGTATGCCTATTTTCACACGATCAGCATATCAAAGACAACAACAAGAAGAAAACAAAAGAATCGCAGCCATGGCTGAAGAAAACCCTTGGGGACTCCATACAACAACACCGCATCCTCTTAGTAATTCACAAGAAAGAAATAACCTGTAAGAAATCGAAAGTTCAACAAGACCCTCATTTCCATAAATTTATGGAAAAGATGTTGGAGCAAGATATGGAAAAGTATCTTTTATTATTAGTCAATAAAGGTGCTAAGCTTTCCTAAAGACTTTTGATGTCAACCAACCTAAGCAAAATGACCACACCTCTACAACTAGTATGGAAAATCCAAATCAAATAGATGCTTTGACAAGACAACTAACAATTACAAATTTCTGTAGCCCAAAATATCCAACATGGGCCAAAAAGCATATTCCTTACAAGATATTTGCCCCATCCATTTGACCTAAGCATTAACATGATGTACCATTTCCATGGTATTGTGAATAATTCGGCATACAACAAATACAATGGGAGAACCGATCCATTTGATCAATGTGACGAGAATTTAGGAGCCATGAGCATAGAGTTCGCACACAAGGACTCTTACTTACTATGATTATTTCCAAGAAGCTTAGGAAACACTTGCATGGAGTGGTTTTCTAAAATGGAACCTGGGATCCAATCTTTTGAAGAACTGGTCAATAGGTTCATAACACACTTCTCATTCAACATCCAACATGGGGTGACCTTGAAAGAACTCTACAACACCAAACAAGCAAAGGGGGAAAAGTTTCTTTCCTTTCTCCAACGATGGAGAAGGCTATTTGCAAAATACGCTAGATCTATTCCTGAAGAGGAGAAGATAGAGATGTTCATTGATAACCTAGTGGATGAAATGAATTATAGATTGGACTTGCAATGTCCATCTACATTTGAGCAAGTTATCGAAAAGGGACTCAAAATCGGAGAGGGTCTAATCAAAAGAGGAACAATCAAACACTTCATTGAAGGTTCAAACAATAACAATTCCTCTAACAACAACAATGAAAAGCCAAGATTTTGGCAAAAGAATAAAAATACTGATACCATGATTAATACACACATATCTAAACCAGTATTCACCTTGACGCCAACAACTACAAACAAACAAAACAATGGTCTTAATGTAAAACAAAGTAGTGATAAAGGAAATAATCAAAATAGTGGAGAAACAAAAACCCAATCATTCCAACAACCATCCAATAAACGAAAATTCACGCTGTTAGGGCAATCATTGGAATCAGTCCTCAAAGAACTTTTAGATGAAAAAATTATTCAAGTACAAGAGGCTAGAAATTGGGACCCTCAAGTCAAACCATCATGGTGGAATGACTCACATTATCACAATACTACCATGAAAAATAAAGGCTACATGGACTCAAAAATTGCCGGCGCTAAAACATGCGGCATGCAGCGACCTTTATAGATCAAAAAGAAAGTATTTGTGAGGGCACCAAAACAAACAAAGATCATACAACGCTCAAAAATCCCTCCACCATCGAAGGGAGAATCCTCTTCCACAAATGGTAAAGGTAAGAATGTCAGTTATGTTTATGACACAATGATCCTTTGTTTTTCTGCTATCAAGGAGGATGAGGAGTTATGCAATCAAATCAATTGAAACAATGACATTACACCTACTAATTTGGTACAACATATGGACAAATCTGAAAACCAAATTAATGTAATCACACTCAAAGGGAAACAAGAGCACCAACCAGTTAATGCCACAACAAGGGCACAATCCAAAGTTATATTGAAAGGAGCATCATTATCATCCCAATCTGTGGATCCTCCCTCCAATCAATATAATCTCATCGATCAATTACAGAAAATACTGGCGCAAATATCTATCTTGGAACTTTTAAAGATCTCCCCATCACACAAAGAGGTTCTTGAGCAAGCTCTTGTATCAACCATGGTACCTAACAATTTGGATGTATGTCAATTTCAAGCTATGGTGGGACATCTATCTACACCTCATTTCCTTTCATTTTCTGAACATGATGATGTATCACTCACCCATCCACATAATTCTGCCCTTGACATTGAAGTCCTCATCCATAAACATCGTGTAAAGCGTGTCCTGATAGATGGAGGGGTTGGTTTAAATATTTGTACCTTAAAGCTAATTCATGCACTAGGATGCTCAGATGAAGCCATTGATATGAGAAGAAAAATCACAATCAAAGCATATGATGAGGAAGAAAGATCCTCTAAAGGATTGATTATATTACCCATTCAAGTGGGACCTATTGTCCAAAATGTGGTTTTTCAAGTCTTAGATAGAGAACTGACATACAACATACTGTTGGGACGTCCTTGGATTCATGATATGCAAGCAGTACCTTCCACCTATCGTCAATGTCTAAAATTTCTTGTCAATGGATAGGAGGTAACAATCACAGCAGACTATAATAGCACCCAAGCTTTCCATACATTGAAAACATCTTAGGATACATTAATACCTCACAAAAAAGAAGTTAGCACATCAGATTCATCTAATGGTGAGAAACAACAAAGCTTCATATCAAAGTGGCTTCCAAAACAACAAAAATCACAAGAGATCAGGGTGGCACAATCTAACCCTTCAAATGTTGAAGAACAATTGGCTTCACTCCCACATCAATTCACCAACAAAGTATAGATAAGTGACAAAGGAATAAGTGAATATGGTGTTGGACACTCTTTCCATCTATCATAGATGTTACCCTCCTTACAAACGTATGGACATCCATCTATAATCACCCAAAATTCAGCACAATCTACAACGGCATTAGATGGTAGATTTGTAAAAGCAGGGAACTTAGATGAAGAATCAGAAGATAAGGCTATTCTAAATTGGCTTTATAGGGATGAGGAAGCTTCCACTTCCATGAGTAATATCATAGAAACAAATCAATATGGAAAGGGAAAAACTATTCTAGAGAAGATGGGATATTTAGGACAGGGACCTCTTGGGTTAAGGAAACAAGGCATAATAGAACCAATCCAGCCACTCATGCTCCAACATAAGGATAAAACTGGACTAGGATATACAGCAGAACAAGGACCTCTTGAATGATGGGAACAAAGTGTAATAGAACCAATCCAATTTCTCACAATTCAACAAAATGGCAGAACTGGACTAGGATACACAGAAGAAGCAAGAGCATAACTCACCAATAAAACTATGGAGCGTATTCTTCAAATGAGAGATAACTTTGAAATAGATTCAAATGAATATGAGTGGGACAACTTATCAGATGTTTCCTATGAAGATATCCAGATTGATGTTATCAAAAAGTATACCCCCAAATGTGAGGAGGGTCAAAGCTTGAGTTTTAATCCTATTGTCTTTGAAACACAAAATTTCGATGACTCAAGCGAAGATGAATAGACATCGAGTGACATAAATGATGTGGAAGAAAATACCTTTGTAGGCCTCGACAAAACCACTAACAACTTGGATGACATTTCCATCTGAGCTTTCACAATCGCTGACCTCAACCCATCTAATGATTCATTGCCTTTACTGCATCCCGAGCTTATCGAGTGGGAACCCCAACACCCCATCAATCTCCCTATTTTTGACAATGACTCCACTATTATTAACTACCTTTGCTGTGAAGAATCTGATACTTGTTCTACCAATGCTTCTTTTAATGATACTTTTAGGCAGGAGGGTGCCAAGCCTTTCAGTTGCAAAAGTATGGAAATAAATAATGGATCTAATGGTGAAAACCATTCTATGGCAGTATTTGATCCTAAAATAGTAAAAACAAAGAACACATCCAATGGTGAAAACCTCATTGAGGCACCAAAGGATGGAAGGCTTGACATCCTCCCACAACATTACCATGAAAGATCATCAATGTTGGTAGAACCCACACAGTCTATTGATATTGGCATAGCAGAGAAAGTAAGAATACTACACCTGGCAGCATCCATGACAAATACAGAAAAGCCAGATTTTATCAAATTCTTTGAATAACGATGCATCAATTTTGCTTGGTCATACTCTGACATGCCAAGCTTAGACACAGATCTTATTATGCATCACTTATCTTTACCAGCTAGCACTAAACTAGTAAAACAAAAATTGAGAAAGATGCATCCACATGTTGCATTATTGGTAAAAGATGATTTGAAGAAACTACTAGATGCTGGATTTATCAAATCTATTGATTATGCTGAATGGATATCCAACATTGTACCTATTTCAAAACCAGATCACACCATTAGAATATGTACTAATTTCTGGGATTTAAATAGAGCATTTCCAAAGGATGATTTTCCTTTGCCAAACATAGACATGATTGTAGATTTAACAGCTAGCCATCAAATGCTATCACTCATGGATGGATTTTCAGGATACAATCAAATCAAAATAGCTCTTGAAGACCAAGAAAAGACAACATTTACATGTCCATGGGGCACCTTTTACTGGAATGCCATGCCTTTTGGGTTAAAGAATGCAGGAGCTACATACTAGCGAGCTATGACAACAATCTTCCATGACATGATGCACACCTTCATGGAGGACTATGTGGATGATATCTTAGCCAAATCTCACACTAGAGAAGGACATCTAGAGATACTTGCCAAAATATTTGACAGGTTGGAGAAATTTAAAGTCAGATTAAATCCCAAGAAATGTGCCTTTGGAGTAACATCAGCAAAACTCCTTGGATACATAGTTTCTACAAAAGGAATTGAAGTAGATCCAACAAAAGATAAAGCCATTGTGGAAATGCCACCTCCTAAGAATATCAGTACATTAAGATCTCTACAAGGCCGACTACAGTCCATCAGAAGATTCATCTCTCAACTAGCAAATCAGTGTCATCCATTCAACCATATTTTGCATAAAA
>VDFB02110618.1:0-33159 GCA_007258455.2 Sequoia sempervirens | reverse complement strand
TTAGAAAATAACCCACAAACAAGAGAATAATTTTATTATTCAGAAAATGGAGTTTCTTACATGCAGAGGATCTCAAATCCCCAAGTTCTACAACACATGCAAGTTACAGAAAGCTACAAAATCACCCTTTCGCAATATGCGAGCTTGTCCCCAAAAAGTTACCCAAAAATTAGAAACCCGCCCATAAATAGAGCTCCTCTTTAGTTTGGAGCCAAAACAACATTCAAATTTGAGTTTAGGTGGTGCGGCACCAAAAATTACAACTTGAAGTTCAAATTTCAAAAGAACATTTGCAATTGTATCTTCTAGAAAGTGCGCCAACTTCCCGGGGCCATAACTTTTGATCCGGGACTCCGATTTGTGAACCGTTTGAACCGTTGGAAAGGTCTCGAAGTCAATAACGCACTCAAAATTTTCTATGCCAATTTTGGCAAGTTTTGCGGCCATTCTGGGAACTCTAAGTGCCTCAAATCTAACTCGAAAGATTTTCACGTGCAAATCTGGGAAACTAAAACTGCAATATTTTTCAACCTAGGAATAGAAAATAAAAACCGTAAGTTGGGAATTTTATTATGACGAAAAGGGTATCCAAAAATGTAAAAATATCTAAAAACTAAGAAACTTGAAATTTAACTATTTTTGGGTGATGCAAGATTGCCCTTACACCATTGGATGCTCCTACATCAATAATTGTTGTACAAAATATAATGGAATTTGGTCATTATTTGGATAACGACCATGTGCTACAAGAAATCATGGATAAATTAAAGGGAGAATCCTAGGATCTATGCACCCAGTCACCTGATATGCCCTCCCTTGAGATCTAGTAGAATACTAGGGAAAACATTCAGTTTTGATAGTTTCCTTTGGCACTCTAAGCTGGACTGTACTCAAAGGAACATCACCCAAAACCTCATCCCTCATTTGGGCAAGGGAAAATTCTAAAGTCTCACTAGAATATGCATGCACACCTCCTAATTATTGTCTAATCACAACTAAACTCTCTAAAATCCCCTCACAATTATTTCTGTAGACCCCTGTGGTCGAAGGGTCAGCTAAAATCAATCTCAATATTTGAATCTCTATATTTTTATTTGACCAAAGCCCATCCATATTGATGCACTACACAAAAATTAATTAAGTTCTAATTTTAATTAAAGGATATGTACATAAACTTGATTTACATGAATTTAAATATAAATAATTTACATTTTCATAATTAAAATAGGACTTGAAAAGTGAACTTTAGCTAATGTTAATTTAGAATAATTAAAAAATATGTATATGTATCAACATACATCAACCTAAGCTAATAAGTGAATTAGATCTAGAACATGATGATTGAACATATTAAATGAACATAATAACTTAGGATCTTTCAATTAATCATGAAGAGATATTAAATGCACAAGTAACTAGATTGATCCAAAGAGAGAGTATGTTCACGTTAATACATTGTTGAATCAAACACATAGTTCCACATAATTTTGAGAAGATAAAGTGTAAGAAAATACCACATAACCTTGAAGAGATCATGCATAATTCCATCTAGGTTCAATATAATTTATAATTAGCTATCTTCATAAGCACATGTAATGGAGTTCATCTAGAAAGTAAGAGGTTAATCATAAGCTATTTGTGCATATTGGATCAACTTGGAAGGAACAATATCTATGAATTTTAGTAGAGAAAATGTTCAACATAAAAAAATAGATTATTTAGTGGAAATAATCTTTGGGAATTATGGTAAATAAAATACCCTAGTGGCTATATAAATTTTTCAATGAAAGACCAATAACTTGCAACTATGAGGCCTAGAAGCTCTAACTAGATACAAATTTTGAGTGATTATTTCTTATAAAATTTAAATTATTTGGTACAATAAAAAGATAACACTAGAAGAGAAATCCTCATAAATTAGTAATTGGACCGATTCATGAGCCCTACTTTATTCTATTTTGAAAAAAATGATAATAGATTAATGTGGGGAAAATTTATTATCTAAGAGACATTAGATAGAGTAATTAAGATTTGAGAGGATCATCCTTTTGATCTTAGTCATTCTAACAATGTTAACAAAGTCATATGATGCTAGATCATCCTAGCCAATGATTAATTTTGCATCACCGAAATATAGATCAAAGGGGTCTAAGAGTATTTTAGTTTCAGGTTTGTATTTTTTCAAGGAAATGACATACTTGGATGAGTTATGAGGGGTTAAGAGAATATTATAGCTAACTTAAACTACAACAAAAATATAACTTTGTATTTTTAATACTAGTCTATTTCACATTTTATAGTAGTGTGTTGCATCTTGAATAGTAGCCTACGATAACTTTGGAAAAATCTCCTCCAAGGAAATATCCTCCCCCATCTAAGGATTTAATTTGGTGCAACAAAATTAAATATGCTTTCTTTCTCATCCAACTGTGACAATAAAATGCCATCATTGTTGTGTATCTCAAGATATTTAAAAAAATAATCTAAGGCTCTCTATTATGTCATAATTTAGATTTATCATTTCTACTCTTGGGTAGATCATGGATGCACACAATGGTTGTAGTCCCATCTACCAAGTCCATTAGTCTATTAGGATTTTTCCCAACAATAAAAATTTTACAATCAAAGTTGATCCACATCCTCTCTAATATTTTTAATAGATGGATCTTGGTCATTAGGATAAATTCCTTATACATGTTTTCTACTAATTGTAGCTTTATACCCACTCCTTAAGCTAAATAATTTGTACTATTATCACCTCTTATAAATGATGTTTTGCAAGGTTATTTGTCTTCTTATAACACAGTCCATATTGATGATTAGGGATCCTTATTTAGATATCATATGGCATCACATTTATAAATGTGCCCAAATCAACTTGAGGCAGTTGATTAAATTCTATCTAAATATCCTAATAGTGAGAAAGAGTCTAGAGGTGACTAAATTTTTCTCCTCTATATGAACATAAATATTCAATGTTTTATATATTTTAGTTAATTCCTTAGGTCATGTTAGTGCTTCAATTAGAATTTCCTTTTCATTAGAGTTAAATTACATTTTAAATAATTTGACACATTTTATTTAGCTCATTTTATGTGGAATCAACTAGATGTTATAGCATACCTTTTATTGATCTAAGATGTTATCCATTTGGTGGGGTTAATTTTTTTCTTGCATTAACATTTAGATGAAATGTGAGGGAAATTCACTAGGTTTAATGTTGTCAAATGTTTATTTTTGTTTCTTCTCAAAGTATAATTTTCACCCTTCTGGTATTAATCATAACCATGCACATCATATATATTCCTCAAGCTCATATTATTCTTATCCAAGAACATTGTGCATTTTAAACATGAAGACACACCTAGAACTTTTGCATCTAGTTTTTCCTTGAATTTTTACATGTTGCATCTATCTAACACAAGTTTGGTTGGTCTAATTTAGTGCTTCCCCATTTATAGACAATTGAAATTAACTCAAAGGAATTCAATTTTAAAAGAGTACAACAAAGAGATAGCTTTATCTAATATTTAATATATCAATCACAAGAGTCTTTAAAGCTTATTTGCTTATTTACTTTAGTCTTATGGATTTATTTATTTATTTTTCTAAATTGAATCAAGATTATTTTTCAAATTTTATTCTTCAAATATTTATACGTTTCCAATTTATTAGGTTATTTCATTTACTATATTCCCATGATAGGTATATTCTAACAAAATTCAAATGGAAATTCACATTCTAACAACTAATGGTTTCTTGCTATCAACCTTGGAAGTTTTCTCTACTTTTTCTTATTGAGTAGTTTTCTTGCCATGTGACACTAAGATGTTTAAATGAACTGATGTCAAAATTTGAATTTTAGATAACCATACAATATCCTCATTTTTTTGTCGAGGAATAGGCATGTATGTATGGTGTTCCCTAGTTCTTGGTTGAATATATTTTAGAGTCCCCCTTTGGTTTTTGTGACCTCCCCATTTCATACCGACATTGAATACTTGGTTAAGCTCAATATTATTTAAATTAATGCCTAGTTAGTGTAGTAGGTCCTAGGTTGGAGATCAACCTAGGTTTTGATAACAAATCAATCACAACCCAATTTAGCTTGTGATTAATTCAATATTTCTTCATAATGTACTCATTTTTTCATAACACTTATTTTTTGATAAGTGTCTTCATAACACTCATTAAGGTAACTAATTTTATTTTGTTTGATCTTAAGGAAAATACATACCACTCTTGAGTTAAGATTAAGCCTAAATAGTGACCAATTTTATGGCATGGATATTTCAAATCAATCTTACCTAATGTACATTATGTTTAAGATATAATAATACATTTAGTAACACTCCAAACTTAAGATAAATAAATTCATAGAAAATAGTTTTCCTTTAATTTCATGTACACATAGGACTATGTGCCTTAAGAAATATCTCTTGTTTCACCATTCAAATAAATTATTAACACATATTTCTTCTCCGTCACAAATATATATGACAAGTAATCATGTGTTCATGTATATGTGCATATATCAACATATAATACAAGCATTGTTATGCATAATATTTTATAAATTTAATAATAATTCAATAAGATGCATGTGATCCTTCTTACATATATAAGGAAAGTAACCATCATTATTAAACTTGTTAATCAATAATGTTTCCATGTCTATGTCTAGAGAACCCAAACATATCAATAACATGTATTATTTCTAGGACAATCATAGAAGAATGTATTAATTCATCTAATCACCATAAGGTACATGGTAAACCAAATTAAATATATAATAATTTATTAGCTTATTTTAATTTTAAATTCTAATAGACACATGCTTTTAATTAGTTTTATGGGTAGGTTAATATCTTTGAATATATTTTAAATACATTCATTAAAAATTTCTATTAACCTTTTAGATTGACGTGGTGTCATGGACCTATAGTTGTTCAATATTTAAATGGTACCAATTTATTATTGTGTAGGAAAGGAATAGAACATGGTTTTCACATTGGTTTATATAGGTGAATTAGCTATCAATTATCTCTCATGTGTATACGTTTTTATCCCTCCAATTATTGTACATAACTATCACTTCCACCTAGATCTTAGTACATATCCTAAAATTGGATGATAATGTGTCTTTCTATCATATGCATATAGGTTGTTGTACCTACGAGAGGGGTAGGCCACCTACTTAAGAGAATGTTGAAGAAGTACACACGAAATGACATGGAAATGGCACATGGTAGAAATGAAAAATAGGTTGTTCTTCATGCAAATGAATCATATTCTATGTGAACATGACAACATGTGTCCCATTTTGATTTATTTATTTTGGCTTATTTGACAATATGGGAGCCACTATAATAGCATATGACCATAGAAAATTAAAGTTCATAAGTGCACAAGGGTACCAATTGTAGAAGGTAAGAATTTAGCACATGATATTGATGCTACTGTAGAGGTTGATTGTTATGTGACTTTTTCCCCAAGAGAAAATAAATTTATTAAATAACCCTTTAGAATTAAAAAGGGGGAGAAAAATAAAGGATATTATAATCCTTTGGTAAAAAGGGAGATTAAAGAATATGCATAAACATTCTTTAAAAGGGGAAGCCTAATTATTTATTTAAATAATTGTTAAAAAGGAAACCTTTGTGAAAGGGTGTGATGATTTGGAAACCACCCCTTAAAAGATATATAAATCATTCATGTGAAACTTGGAAAAGACAGAGAGAGGAAAATAAAAGAGGAAAATCAAGTGGAGCACATTGCGGGAGAAGGTTTCAAGGTTAGCAGGCTGTGAGTAGGACGGAGAAGGGGCACTCCTACAGTGGGTGTCCAACCTGGGGTACAAGTGCGTGCACTCAGGACGGCCCTGGCCAGGGCATGGTTTTGTGGCACAAGTGTTGAGCATTGTTCCGGTGGAACCAACACTCGTGTAGAGTAGCCAAGTCTGCTTTCCTCCTAGACTGCTCACAGACGGAAGAGGCTGAACCAAGGACCATTCCAACAATAGTTGGGGGTTTCTTTGCACATTTCAAAGATAAGTATTAGTGTTGATAAATTATCTGAGCAATAAAATTGTTTCAAATCTTTGAGTTTATTGAATTAATAATTTATTGCATTTAATTTCAAAGTCTTTACTCAAACTTTAAATATTATATTAAAATTTGTGCATAAAATTTTTTGGAATTAATTTGTGGAAACAATTTAAATCATTGCATTTTTAAATTTGGAAATTAGTTTCATTTCATTGATAGCATCAATATCATGTGCTAAATTAAGCATTTATAAGGGTGTCATTTGATTTAGATATATAATACAACAAATTCAAAATCATATTAGTAAATTAATATATTCATGATAATAAAATTTAAATCAAATCTAGTAATGCCAACTAGATCAAATGTGTTCAAGAGTTTATGGAAAGCCTGGGAGATCATTAGAAGTCAAATTAAGAACTGTGAGTATGTGAATCAAACTAGAGGTACTGTGTACCTTGATAGGTCAATTTGGTGGAACCTCTCTAAAAAAGGAAAAACACTTGCTTTATTGCAAGGATACTCAGCTAAAAAATTTCATTTAAAAGGCATTATATGCTTTAAATATATAATGTGTAATAACCAAATAAAATCATGGGTAGATCAGCGTATTGAATTCAATCTTCCTCTATCACATTTGAGAACTTTCTAGAGGCCTATAGGAATTGTAAGAGAGGGGGACCAACCACACCAAGGATCTAGGTCATGAAGAGCGAAGAGTGAAGGGTTTCCCTAACTTACCTCAAGCTAATGGGTGTTTAGGATAAGAATTGAGAATGGAGATCACTCTCAAGTGCTTTTTTCACTTTACAAATCCAAAAACCTAAATGAGGCTAGACGAGCTAGTTTCTAGAGTTCAAATTGCACCTCAGACAACTCTTTGTTCAAGGATGGCAATGCGGGTTTGGGATGATAGGGCGATGCGCTGGTGACTCTCTGGCGCGTTGACATTTGTACCACTAGAAAGAGTGAAATACAGTGTAAAATACCAAAGAACCTATTGAATGCCTAGCTAAATAGTTTTAACGAAATAAATAGATCTATGAAGTACGAAAAGTAGCTACATAAATGATAGGGAAGGTAGATGAAGAAAAAGGTGATGAATATCAACTCACTAAAGATCCTGTTCGCCAGCGAGCTCCATGCACATGTTCACCTACACACAAGCAAGAGAGGGAAAAATGTTGGGATGTATAGGAATTTTCCTTAGTTAAACCCCCACTTTGGTGTTTCCACCTCCATGAACAACCAGAGAAGCCACGAAATAGAAAGTGCGATGAAGGAAAGAAGAAGTAAAGTATTGAGCACTGCAAAAGATACAATGCTACTCTATCAAACCACAATAGCAAAGGGAGAGTGAAGTGATACCACCTCCACCCAAAGGCTCTCACGGCCAATGAAGGGAGAATGTAAGGAAATGAGCTTGGAAAAGTCAACATAGCCGCAATGGTGACGAAGGGAGGTCTCGCAAGACTCCAAACTCATAGCTTCTATGGTAGAACAACACATACAAAGATGAAGTTGATGGAGTAAAAAGTTGCTACAATGCTCAATGGAGTTGTGAAAATTGCTAGAATTGTGAATAGAATGCTCAAGAGATTGTAGAAGATTTAGAAAATGCTAAAGAGATGAAGTGAATGAGCAAGATAGGAATTTCAAGATCAAAATGGGAAAGAAGGATCCATTTTCAGGCCAGTTGGTTGACACAAAGGCGTTACAATTCATCCCCAATGATGATTGTAACGTTCCTACAGACTCTAGAGGCAGAAATATGTCAGGGACAACAGTGCACCGCGCTCGCGTCCCTGACAAATATTCCCCCACCGACACACAAAACAAGCGTGAAGTAGATGCATTTTGGATGGGTGATGTGAAATTTCTCCTTCGGGTTTGGTTTTCTAAGGTGAGGGGATAAAAAAGGGGAATTTACACAAGAGGTGCAAATTCGCTCCTATACATTTTTCCCCCACTTTAGCGAGCACGATTATCGATGAGTGTTCGGTAAATTAGATCAAAGAGTTAGAAATGTATACTTGAACCGTTGAGGAAGCATACCACAATTTGGTGAGCTTGAAAGCGTAGAGTAGGAAAAGGACTACATAGGTACTCTCTCCTGAGGAGGTTCGAACTAAAGGACTTCGTAGCTCCATGAAACTACGAAGTTGAACAAAGTACACCGAAGCCCTGCAAACCAACGATGGAAAAATCCCGTAGGATGCAAGCGCTTCATAGGCCCTCAGACCTGTAAAGAAGGTGCCCCCTAGTCTCTCTTGAAGGAAGCCCAGTGTAAGGGGACTCCGTAGAGTCAGACTGGAAAGAAGCTTCAAAGGTGCACCTGCAAAGCAACATGTTAATCTGTAGATAAAACATTTTAGAAATGAAGAAGCAACCAAACAGGAAAACAAGCAGATAGTCACATAGATAGTCAAAAAATTGATAAGCTTTCAAAGAGGTCCCTTGGGAATCCTTCAAAAGAAAAGGAGTCCACTTAAGGGACGCACTATTTGAAAGTGCAAGAATTTTTTTTGCAAATCAATTCACCATCAAGGAATCCTTTTGAAAGATGCTCACTTCATCAAGGAATTGGAAAGGAAGGAAATGACCCCTTGTGAGGGGAAGGTTAAGGCTTCTCCCACAAGAAAAGATACTCCTTACTTGGAGGAAATTTCTTCAAGTTCTTTTTGTGCGAACCCAAGATGAAGGAAACACGTTTTGTTAGGGGTCCTTGCTGAGAATGTAATTTTTGAAAAAAAGTTTGCAAAGATTTTTGAGAAAATATTCATTGGTCACCGAATGCATTTTCTGAAAATTGAAGTTGACATGATAGCCCCCCCTTAAGATGGCGTGTCTTGAACACAGAGGCACATGACATCCTAAGGAGAGAAAATCAAGAATGAAAAAGTGATGTTGTGGCTCATGGGACATGGCAAGATTTCACCATGGTGATGTTGTCACACACATGAGGGACAACACATAGGTAACACAACATCACAAATAAAGCAAAGAAGAGAGAAAGATAATGAAACTACAAAAAGAGACAATTACATAAAAAACAAAGGGCACAGGGGCGATATGATATTTCGGGGTCAGAGCTGCTCATAAATATATATAAGTATAACAACAGTATATTTAATAAACTGTCATCAACCCCCTACTATATCAAACCATATGAAGAATGCACGAGAAGACAAAGTAAAAATAAAAAAACTGGGTCAACATGGAAGGGAAGCCTAAATTCCCCCAACACTTTGCATGGTCCCCAATTTATAAAAAGTAAATACACATAACAGAGGAAGAATGATGTCACAAATAGAGGAAGTTTTACTACATATAATCACTCATGTATCCAAGCACCTACGAGGGTGACAAGGGTCATCCAGGAACACATAACACAATCACAAGGGAACACAACACAACACATGTGCACATCTAATCTAAAGGTAAAGAAGAGGCACCCCCCTAACACTCATGAACCAAGAGGTCATCAACCTCCCAATCTAGATCATTATATAGGGAAGGTGGACAAGCCTACAATAGTGGAATGTCAAGGGGGGAACCCTTCGATCCTCTCACAACAAGAGCCAAGGAAGAAGAATCTTTGGGGTCTCCACTCAGTTCCTGTGGAGCAAAGGTTAGTGATTTTGCGAAGATCATTAACAGGACCAGGACCTCGTTCAAAGAGTTAAACATGCAATTCATAGGAGTGCCATGTGTTACCTCAATGGACGAGGGAGGTGGTGCTTGAGATTCACTGCTAGGTTCATGGAGTGACTCGGGAGCAGTGACAAACTTAGGGGAAGTCAAAGCTTCTTCCATCACAAGGACGACTCATGCTAATGTAGAACCACCTTTTGAAGAGGGTGGAATCCTCTTTCAACCCCCATTTCTAGTGGGCCATCCTCCACCTTCTGCTTTGTTGGAGGGTACAAGAACCCCACAGACGAGGAAAAAGGTGTAGAGGAGGAGGAGAAAACCACGGTGGACACCACCAAGGTGTTTGACATGTCCATGGGCTTCAAGAATGGTGAGATGTCCGGGAGGGACATCAAGAGAGGTGACTCAACCGAAGGAGCAATAAACACCTGCACCTTTTGAGGGTCAAGGGTGTTTACACTCACAACAGGAGCTGGAAGCAACACTGAGGCTGATTGAACTGAAGCAGAGGGGATGGGAGAGGAGGACACAATAGCAAGCCTTGAAATAGGGGTGGTCAACTCCCCTTCCTTCCTTTGTAGAGTAGCTTGCTTAATTTCCAGAGCCTTTTTCCAGCACTTGCGCTCACACAAAAGGCGGTTCCTACGACTTCAAAAGCTGAGATGGAATAAAAGGCTCCTACTTGGCCATCAGAGTGTCCATCATGACCATTCTTAGTAGAGGGAGAGACTCCTGGATGAGTGTAGGAGGGAGAGGCTAAGAGGTTAGAGCAACAACAAAGGGAATCAGCTCTAATGCCTCAGCGACATGCCTCTTCCCATTCACTTCCTTAGGAGCAGGAGTGGTAGGAGGCCACAGAGGCTGAGACATAGAAGATTCCCCATGGGAAGCCTTCCCCTTATCATACTGAATGGGCCTAGGTGTCGTAGGTAGAATGAGAAGTTCAAATGTTGGATGCTCAGGCTTTCACCAAGTGGACAAGATTCTCTATCAATAGCTTCAGAGCAGAATTCCAAGATGCAACAACATGGCAAAAGGAAGTGACAGGCAGGACATCAAAAGAGGAGGAAGAAGAGTCTCAAGCATGCTTCCCTTCCTCCCTTATTTGAGCCAAGGTGGCATCCCTGTCAACTTTCAAGCATGCTCTATGCGAAATAGCATAAGGAGATGGAGGGTATCTCACTTTAGGCGTTAAGTTCCCCTTCTTGTACTTCTTATGGGTCTGGTACAAGAGGTCCATCCTAGCAGGAAGCAGACCAATGGGTGCAAAAGTGATCTAGTGAATAACTACCATGCGCAACCGATGGTTTATAGCCGCTGTCATGGATTACGTGCACTAAACCCTCATGGATAAATTTCAGATATTTATGCACTACTGAGGGAACTACATTCATAGCGACTAGCCAGGGGATGCCTAGTTTCACCCTGAAGAGTTTAGACCCTGAGATTATGTCGAAAAGAAAGTTCACCGATTTAGGTCCAACAAGGACTGACAAGGTGATGCAACCAAGGGGAGGTACAAAAAGCTTGTTATGTGTACAAATGGTACTTTCAGATACGTTATACCCATCTTTGTGCAAGAAATTAATCAACATAATCTCCTCAGTAATCACATTCACCTGACACATCGGGTCAATGAGAACACCCATCACAGTGTTTCTATTGATTCACATGGGGATATACATAGAGGAGATGGCTCCCTGTTATAACCCATTGACAAGTCCTACGAGGTGAAGGTTATGCCAGGAGAACTACTTGCAGGTTCTGCGGATGGGATGGGAAGGTGTAAAAAGGAAGCCATTGCATACACTAAACAAAACTTTCACAGAGCCCCTAAAGGTTTTGTAATTAAACAGTGACCCAATTAAGGCTTCATTTGGCAATGCCTATGGAATCTTCCAACTACGCCACTAGGGGGTTGCAAGTTGGGTTGCAAGGTGAAACTCCTCACAACACACACCTATAATGCTCCTAGGATATGAGGAAAGGATCCTTCAACACCACTAAATGGAACCAAAATGGTTGACATCAGGTTCACCAAAAATGTAAGAGAGGGGGACCAACCATACCAAGGCTCTAGGTCATGGAGAGCCGAGAGCGGAGGGCTACCATAACTTACCTCAAGATAACGGGTGTTTAGGATAAGAATCAAGAATGAATAGAACTCTCAAATGCTTCAGTCACTCTACAGATTTGAAAATCTGAATGAGGCTAAACGAGCCAGTTTCTGGAGTTCAAACTACACCTCAGACAACTCTCTGTTTGAGGATGACAACGCGGTGCGTTGGCGTCTGTATGGCTAGAAAGAGTGAAATACAGTGTAAAATACCAAAGAACCTACTAAATTCCTAGCTAATTAGTTTTAATGAAATAAACAAAACTATGAAGTATGAAAAGTAGCTATGTAAATGATAGAGAAGGTAGATGAAGACAAAGGTGATGAATATCAACTCACTAAAGCTCTAGTTCGCCAGTGAGCTCCACACACACATTCACCTACACACAAGAAAGAGAGGGAAAAATGTTGGGATGTATAGGGGTTTGCCTTAGTCAAACCCCCACTTTGGCGTTTCCACCTCCATGGACAGTAAAAAAAGCCATGAAATAGAAAGTGTGATAAAGAAAAGAAGAAAGGAAAGTATTGAACACTACAAAAGATACAGTGCTACTCTATCAAACCACAATAGCAAAGGGAGAGTGAAGTAATACCACCTCCACCCAAAGGATCTCAAGGACAATGAAGGGAGAATGTAAGGAAATGAGCTTGGAAAAGTCGACACAACCGCAGTGGTGACAAAGGGAGGTCTCGCAAGACTCCAAACTCACAGCTTCTATGGTAGCACAACATGTACAAAGATGAAGTTGATGGAGTAACAAGTTACTGCAACGCTAAATGGAGTTGTGGAACATTACTAGAATTGTGAATAGAATGCTCAAGAGATTATAGAAGATTTATAAAATGCTAAAGAGATGAAGTGAATGAGCAAGATAGGCATTTCAAGATCAAAATGGGAGAGAAGGAGCCATTTTTGGGTCGGTTGGTCGACATAGAGGCATTACAATTCATCCCCAATGAGGAGTGTAATGTTCCTGTGGACTCTAGAGGTAGGAATCTATCAGGGACAAAAATGTGCCACGTAGATGTCCATGCGTCGTACTCATGTCCCCGACAAATATTTCCCCACTGACATACAAAACAGGCGTTGTGGATGCATTTTGGATGGGTGATGTGGAATTTCGCTTTCGGGTTTCATTTTCTAAGGTGAGGGGATGCAAAAGGGGAATTTACATAAGGGGTGCAAATTCGATCCTATACAGGAACATTAGTTCTCTGGTTGCAATGTAAAGGATAATGAGTCGATTAAAAATATCACTTGGACTTATGGCACTAAGATTCTAAAACTAAAACCTAAATTTATTTATAAAACCTTAAATTTCTCATAAGACCTTCCATTCTATCTAAACAAATGTTGGAATATAGATTTCTCAGGTACATAGTGGTCAAAAATCTTCAAGATGTTGTGGTCTAATATACTAGAACCTAAGATTGCTTGCTTTAAATGGTTACTTATGTTGTAAAAAATTCCTTTTAATATTTCCTCTTCAGTTTTGAGCATATGTTATGTATGTAAACAACTTGAAAGCATTAGACATATCCTCTTTGAATGTTTATTTTCTAAAGAGATTTGGAACATATTTTTGGCTAACCTTATGGGATGGGGGGAAAAAGGTAAGATACATTGGTAGGAGATTCTCTTTGGTTATGTAGAAGATTTAAGTATGGCATACAATTTTTTTTGGCTTACTTTATCATCTAATATCTTATGGGCAATATGGAAGGATAGAAATGAGGATATTTTTTAGGGTACTAGGAGGGTACTTACCGAGTATTTTAGAAGACTCATGTTTCAAAATATTGTTGTGCAAGTAACAACCACTATGGAGAACTCAAAGGACAAATTTGTGAAGTTTCTAAAGGAAGGAGTTGTGGATTTCAATAGGACAAAGGTTAAAGTCAGAAGGCTTTGGTAACTTAATGAAGCCGATAATACCCCGTTTGTGAGATGCTAATTAGAATTTCAAAAGGAATACAACAAATTACCCAAAAGTGTCATGGGATAAAGAGGTAAACAACCACCACAAAGGAAGATCATAAATAATTCCACCAGGACAATGGTGAGAAATGGGTCAGCAGATCAAAGAGGAAGTATATAATATTCTAAAAAATTGGTTTTTTTTTATTATGTTAACAAGTCATTGTAAAGAATTAAATTTTTTCTTTTTATCATGTAATGGTAAATGTATCTAAGCAGAGCTATTAGTTGAACACTGCATAGTTTGGTTTTCTTTAAAATAGTTTGTATTTTACTATGTGTATATGACCCTATGTCGTTTGCCCAGTTGATGACTGTATAATTCTTTAAATTTTACAATATTTAATACAAAAAAATGAAATGAAATCAAATTTATCTAGAGAAAATGTGAAAATTCATTAACTAAGAACTTTTGGACTTTAATTGTTATAATTTTAAATGATTAAACCTCAAATAAGAATTTAGAAAGGCATCATTTTGTTTTAGTCATGTAATTTTTTTAAATGGCGTTGATTGGTATTTTTGGGTATTAAGCCATTATAAGTTTGTCAAAGCTATAAATTATCAATGTCTAAAGTTTGTATGATATGGTGTCAATTTGGAATGTTTATGTATAACTACTCAAGTAACTTACCCTATGCTTTGGAGAGGGGTTTGGGATATGTTGAGGACTTGTGATAGGGATTCTCTTTTGATAATATATTCATGAAAATTAAGTGGACTTATTATTGTTGGTGATTTCTATATTTCTCTTCGATGATGTATGGAATTTTGAACAAGTTAATTATGTTTGACTAAATTACATTGTTATTTTTAATTAACATACTATTGTTATATGCTAAAAAATGACTTGCACAAATATTGATTAGATGTTATAAAACAACTAAATTTGAAATAATGTTGTCTATTTAATTATGAGGCATATTCCATTCATTAACTAGGGATTTAGGTTTCAATATTATAATGAAAGGATTACCTTAATTAAGAATTTATAATGGTGTCATTTGATTTATATATAATATTGTAAATTCAAATCATATTAATATTAATTTATGAACATGATAATATAATTTAAATAAAATCAATTTTAGAGAGAAAAAGTGATGCACCTTATATATCCATTCACATAATTTGAAAAAATTCTTTCCAATAAACACACTTGGATAAATATATTCATACTTTTCACCATACACTTTGAAGTTCTATGGATAAAGGACCAAATTAAAATCAAACATACATATAGGAAAAGGGAGGATCTACACATTTAAAAGCATACCTATGAGCCCATAACTTCCTCATTTGAGAAGGTGAATCATATTTTAAATAAAACCATAAAATTTTCAAGATATTATTATTGTTCATTATAATACATACCATATTAAGGTTACACATGATATAAGAGAGAAAATATATACATGTGATCTATATGTAAACATCATATATATACATGTGATCTATAAATATAAGCAAGTACACACATGCACACATCATAAACCAATAATGTTCATAAAAATAAGTGTATATAATGTGCATTATAAAACATGTTCATAATAGAATTTCTATCTAATGTTCATAAAATATATGTGTATATAATGTGCATAAAATGACTCAAAAATAAGAATGTCAATGTCTATAGATGGATTGAGCCTCATTTTGTTTTGAGCCTTGTCCTAAGCCCCTCGATCCTTGTCTTGAGCCCTATCCTAAGCCATGTGTGGATCCTTGCACATGAAAGTACATATCTAAGAACATAAAACTATATCTACATATACATGAACATTAAATTATACATATTTTTCAAAAAATAAAAATCTATATATGAAATATACATGTGTATGTGTATATAATGTTATAACTTAAAATTTTAATTTAATAAATATATACTTGACCTAAATTACTAGACATATACAGTCTGCATCATGCAGAGAATTTTGCATAGGACTCTAAATAGAAGCATGACTTGATCTTGGAACCTATATGATATGTATATATGCATGTAAAGTTAGAAAACTTGTACTTGATGTATGTAAAACTATGTGTATTTAAAGTATGCTAGGTGGTTTAAATACCTCATGATGATGTATAAGATCACCAACATACTACAAATATCCAAATCCAAGTATATAAAAACATCAACATTCACCTAATACATGATTCATGTGTGATTTCAATCAAGAGTTAGAGCTTGAACATGCGATATTTTAAAATTAAGTAAAATATATAAATTTATCATAATATATTACGTCAATTGCAACATCAAGGAACCTCCCAATCCCACTAAGGTAAAAGAATGGAAATGGAGACACTTGCAGATGGCGTAATGCCAGTGCCATAAATAAGCCTAGTATATTCACCTCTTACAAAATCAAGTATAGTAACCTCAACCTGATTTGGAACATGTAGAGGGGGGCTATAGGATCAACTAGAACATCATGGTGTCCTCTTCAACCTTGTGAAGCTACCTCACCACAGATCCTCTATCTACCAAAATATCTTTTAATATGTGTGGATATAGCATCAAGTGGGATCCTATGCTCATCGCTGATGAATTGGTATGCATCTAATAAATCACTAGTGAGGAATGTGCTCAAATTACACAAAATATCATCTCCACTTATTTGTGCCACATCACATAGACATACTAGATTGAAATGAATGCAAGCATCATAACTACTTGATGTGTCCTCGGTGGGAGGAATTCTAATTCATAGACATAAAAATATCTACCAACATGATCAAACAACAATTGATCAACCTCACTGGCAATAGTGACAATTCTCTAAAAAATGTCACATCTCGAAGGGTGAGTGTTTGTTGGCTTTACAACTTCTCCTAGTTCAAAACATTTTGAAAGAACCAAAAGGTTTGGACTAGATAATTCCCTCTTGTTCATAGGTGGTGGAAAATATGACCATCTGTACTTAGGTTTATTAATAAACCTCCCTCTCCCTTGTCCAACATGTTTAGGGAAAGTTGTATAATCAACATCTAAATACAAATAGAAGTCTGCATATAATCATTTATAAAATACAACTTGGAAACTCATCATTATAAGAGCATATGTGATGTTCTACCAAATCATCTAGGATAAATAAATGGACCCAAAAATGGATCTTTGCACATGGTGGGGGAATAGTTTCTCACTTTATCTTGTCCCGTATTAAATGGAAACATGCCGTGAACATTGTCTATTAAAACCCACCTAGAAATAGATGAGTATTTCTCATGGTCAATAACACTTTGATATTGGTCATTGCTAATATCATCATAGGTGTTGTATGATCGAATGAGTTTGATCATACATGTAATCTCATCTCAAATACTGACCAACCCATCTCTATTTGATAGGTTTGGGGTATTATGTATGGTTTGGTCTAGATAGTGCAAGAAATTATCTAACCTTTGAATGGTGTCAGCATATAAATTAGTTCTATAATTACTATGAGCATTAGGTTGATTAGATTGATTAGAATGATGAGAAGTATAATTAGCCATGTCAAAATATCTGCATAATTAAAATATTAATTTAAAAATGTACATTTAATTTTAAAACTAAAATAAATTAATCTATGTTTGAAACCAAAACCCAATAAAAAATATAAGAACCCACTTCATTTTTTTATATAATTTAACCTTAAAAGAACATTTTATTGGACCTTTAAACTCCCCATTTTAATTATGAAAATCCCCCCTAACATTTTAAATTCATGAACTAATATTTCTCTAAGCAATTAAATAAATTGAACATGTATTACAACATATTGAAAAGTGGAATTTTTTCATCATGAAACCAAACTATATTACACCATACACAATACATAATTTAGACACCTGTGCACTTGGTTAAATCCAACAACCTTTAAATCGATATTAATGCATTGTCTATAAGAAAAATTTGATATCATCTTCTACTTGTACCAAAATAGAAAATGATTTAGTTACAAGATGCATGGACTATTTGATAAAATATCCTAATTTGAAATATGGTCATATTGATTGTAATGATTAAAATTAATCTCAACTTCCAAAGCTTAAATGAAAGAAGGATTTTCTATGTTGTGCTCACAACACCTTATTGGGAAAAATAACTTTATGTTTCGAGGCTTAATTTATTCAACATTTGGTAGGCTTAATTTAGTTGTCAAGATCTCTAATGCTACATGGACTAGGTCTAAAATATCTTGAGCATATTGAATTTGAACTCTTGAGAATTTATTATCTAGTGTTTAGTGAACATGGTTGAAGGATCAATCAAGGCTTAGGGTTCACTAATTTGTTCCCATCATGAAGAATTTTTAGAGGTGTTTCTAGCTACTACAAGTACTCAATTATTATTGTCTCATTACTTTAAGGATCTCATTGTGCTTCTCTTGAACACGTGTCTCTAGATGGTTCATTTGTCTATTATACAATTCTCTAGAATCACAAAGGCTAATGATATCCAATCCAACTAATATTGTTTGAATTGTTGGCCTCCTCTAATGGTTCAATAACTAAGCCCTTAAAGCTGCAACTTAGAGATTAGACATCTGCACTAAGTAGTTATCTTGCTCATCGTGAAGCTTCATTTCATTTTCAACCCAGGGATGTAAACTTGAAATGGGTCAGCACTGTTTGTGCACTAGGACTCAACTGTAGTCACCCTTAACCTATAACTAGAAAAGGAACAATATTGAAACAAAATGCTAGAAAGAGATTAACATAAGTAATGAGCATGAATCGACAACTAAATTGATCATCAACAATTGAACTGGAATGGATGATAGAAATAGAAATCTCAGAAAACAAACAGGAAGTTACTGTGTATGCCTTGGCTACAGGAACAGTCACAGAATAGAGTTTCAATGGCTGCATGAATAGACAACTCCTGAAACCAAAACTAATTACTGAACAAAAAAATAACTATTAAACTAAATGGGTGGAATTATCACTAAGTGGGCCCCCTTGAATGAGTCTTCCCTAAGCTAACTCAGATGCAACAAATCATAATATCATTTTATCCCTTGAAAACATGATTACATCATATCAATAATATGACTATATTACTTGAAACTGAAAATGCAAGTACAATATTAGAACATCCAACCTTATGAAAATGGGCATCTGTCCATTATTTATAGAGGGAAAAGCTTCTAATTAACCCTAACTAACTAGGCAGTTGACTCCAACATAACAGGAGGATGCCATTTATTGAAAACATGGAAAAGAGGGAGGAAGTTATGCATGCTCCAGATTTAGTCAAAGTAGACTTGCCTCAACGAGGATCCAACACAACAACAGTTCCTAGATTTGTTCAACTAACATACATGATCATTTAAAAGGTAAGTTACAACTTCCACACAACCTGGGAGTTTTCCCTCCATTGACCTCTTTGATGACCATCTTTTTGACTTCCTTAGCAACTGACCAACTAGCAGGAACTTCTTCCACTTTACAAGCTTCATTCATATCTGCATCTTAATGTGAACCTACATAATGACATTAGCACACACAAAACAATTGCATATCCATAATCACCTTAAAGTAACATTCATTCAACCACATGCAAAATTAACATAGATAATTCACATAGCAGGTTAATATTATCACAAGTCACAAGGATAAGTTCATTCCCAAGGTTCATAAATTTAGGGAAATAACATGGAGAGTGTCAATAACCAAGTGCTAAAGTCTATAGTAACAACAACAAATATATGATAAAACCTATATCAAAATTGAGCCATTAATTGGACTCATCATCTCCCCCAACCTAATGATCTGTTGGTCCTCTAGCAGAGGGAGCTCTATTCCTTTTCCTTGTCAAAGCTCTAAAGTCACTAATTGCTATTTGTCCTAGATCAGTCTTCGCAGTATCTGAATTTGGGTCCTAGTAGAATCCCTGCTTGTTTTCCAATATGCTCCACCTTGGCCTTTCTGTATCTACATCATACTGATAGTATCTGTAATATGGTACTGGCCACAACAGAGTAGGTGGTTGGAATGTCAATGGAAGCCAATAGTGTTACTTCATCCTTCCAAGTTGTATGTACCTAGTGCTTCGTTTACATGTTGCAGAATAATTTTGCAAGGAATGGGGTTTAGCCTATTTTAACTGATTTGGAAAACTATTCCATCTATGTGATAGGTACCCCAATACTGTTTTCCCTTTAGTAGCAACTGCATGCTCATATTCCTGGTATGCTTCATCCCTAGTAGGCATGATCCTATTTTTTTAGTTTGGATTATAGAGAATTTTGTGCCATGTATAGTAAATGTCTGAAGGGTTATTGGATTCAGCTCTAAGAGACAAGGGGGTATAGAGTTCTCTCTCTTTGTATACCTTGAATTGCTGCCCCCAACTGATCTCATTTTGAATCCATGACATGAATTCCCTTAAATGGATATCCCCAATGTATAGAAATGAGTTCCGGTCATGATCATTAGGTACAACATAATTATGTAAGTACAATTCACACAACAAATTTTTAACTTCAAGAGGAGAGGATTGGTAGGCTTGGAAAAACTCATGTGGGGTTTCGATAGAAGGGTTTAAACCAAAAATAACCCTTGATAGCTTGAAAGAAAGATGAAACTCCTTCAAATGCAGTGCATATACTCTTGGAGGAGTTCTGCATATCATCATTTGTGGTACTAGAGTCACCACATTATCTACCTTATCCTTCAATGCAACAATCTCTGCATTCTTCTCAATTTCTGCATTCTTCTTTTTTGACTTCTTCCTGTAGCTTGAGTCTTTCCTTTTTCCACTCTTCCTCTTTCTTTTGCATTTAATTCCATAAGTTCAGGGCTATAGATGCCCATGCGAAAGTAGGGGGTTTATGTTTCCCTACCAAGATCTTACCTCACACTGGCTCATGTTGTTCAAATTGCTTCAGTTGCAGTAGTCCTTGTTGCTTATCTTGCTCTTGTTGCAGTGGTTCTTGATTTTCAACATGCTCTACAATAGCAACAAGCTCTACCAACCCTATGTTTGTTTGTTCCTTAGAATCTTCTTCCACTTCTATATTTACTTGCCCCTTAGGAGCTTGTCTCCTTCCTAGGTGTCCTTCTAAGTCTAGGGCTTCTTTTTGGAGGCATATTAGTAACTGGCTTTGCTTGTTTTGATTTCTTTGGAGGGATTTTATATTTTTCAGTGGCTGCAAGAAGACTAGTATCATCAACTTTCCATTTCCTAGGGCTAGGTTTTACTTTTTCTGGTGTTTGCTTCTTGGCCTTCCCTTTTCTAATTTCTTCCTCTCTCATTTGTGCTTCCTCTTTTCGAATGGAAGCCTTAGTACGAATTGGAGTTTTAGGGAGAATGTTGAAATTAGGGTCTGAGGATGAAATTTCTTCATTTGAATACTCTAATTCAAAGGAGCCAATTTCTACTACTAATTCAGCTGTAGGAGGGTTTGTTCCAGAAGTTGAAGCTCTAGGAGTAGTTTTAGTAACCCTCTCACCCCTACTAACCCTACGAGCTTGGGGCTGACCTCTCGAACACACATTTTCTAATCTAAACTGATCAATGCTTAAAAATTCCTCCCATGAGATACCAAACACTTCTTGTAAAGATTTTTCTACTAACAATTTTATCAAATAGTGATGGGAAACAAAATTGTCTCTACCTTTTTGTGTTTCAGCTACCATGATGCAAGAAGGTTGTACAACACATTGGGCATGTTCATCTTTTTTCCATGTCTCATATGGTTCAGAAGCTTAAAATGCATAGAATGAAGGCATGATTGGTGAACTTTGTAGGTAATATATTTGATAATGTAGACAACAACTTGTTTCCACTTTTTTGGCCGAGAAATTATCATTGTTCCTTGCTTATCTACACCAAGTGGAGGATCACTAGGCTCAGTGAATTCGGCCCTAGCTGACCTAGCATCCTTGGAAGCAGGGTAGGGCTCTCCTTCACAGGAAAACCTGTTACTTCAACAATTCTCTCCTCAGTGGCTATAAGTTCTATCCCTTTTACCATTTCCTTACCGTCAGAAAGTGTTTGTACAAATTCCAGAGCAATGTCCTCATTGAAACTGTCTAGTTTCAGAAAGTAGTCCAACCATCCACAATTTCTTAATTCGGATAGAGAGAGTGCATCCTGTAGTATCATATGATGAATTTTAGGTTCATTTCTGATCAGCTGACCCTCCATTATTTCTACCCACAATCAAGTAAACACTTTTGTGATTTTTTTTTCCTACAATCCTTCTTCTAGAAACCCAATTTCTTCTGCTTCCTGCAAGTCTTCTTCAGTGGTAACGCCAATGTCATGTGACTCTTCAATTTACCTTTTTGGTGACATTATGACTATGACTAAGGAAATAAAGAAAGCATAAATGAGGGGTATCATCAAAGAAAATGACAGTGGTTTAGTGTCATATCATACATGTGAGTCGTCATTTCAACTACATTACTTCAAATTGGCTCATTTCAAATTTGCTTCCATGCTAGCACATGGATGACATGTATGACATGTGGACATGTGGGTTCACACTCCCCCAACCTAAATTAGAGCATGTGTCCCCACAAGCTGAGATGTAATTATGATGTGATAGGGCAGAGGACAAATATGTGCTATGTGAAATATCAAGATAATGGAGTGTCATTTGCAAAGAATGTGGAAGGAATTATGGGTTACTTTAATAGTGTAGTTGAGCAATTAAATGAAGTGATGGTGAAGTGAAGTGATGGTGGAGTTATGGAAGAGAGAGAAATGATGGAGATGGATGGGCGAAAGGATTTATTGGAGAAATTGATTCCCACAAGAGTGGAAATCTTTATTATGATTGTATGCATATTTGACTATTCAGAAGGAGGGACAGTACGTTCGCTTCCTTCGGATGTAGGAACTTCAAAGGTCTTGTGTTGAATAAATTGTTGTATGAATTCTTGTTTGGAAGCCGGTTTATGATATAACCTGAGATGGTGATCATTGACCAGGAGCTTAAATTTGAAAGTGTCAATGGTTGTGAGTTGAACAACACCATTGGAGAAGACCTCTACAACTTCATATGACCCCAACCACCTGGTTTACAGTTTTCCTACATTATCTTATTACCTAGAATCATAAAGGAGGGCCCAATCACTTCGTTGGAACTTCTTTTCCTTGATGCATTTGTCACGCTATTTGACTCTTTTATTTTGCACCATCTCAACATGATGAAGAGCTGAATTTCTCATTTCATCTAAGGCATTCAGTTGCATGATCCTATCCTTCTGTGCCTCAAATATGTCTATCCCAAGGTCTAGTGTTGTTCTAAGAGTTTTATGTTCAAACTCTATAGGCATCATGGCTCTCTTTCCATACAATAATTCAAAAGGAGTAAAACTAGTGGTTGTCTTCCAAGTGGTTCTATAAGCCTAGACAACTTCTGGCAACCTATTTCCCAATCTTTCCTATAAATTGCCACTGTTTTGGTCAAAATAGCCTCTATTTCCCTATTTGTCACCTCAGACTGACCATTGGTCTGAGGGTGATAGGGGGTAGATTTCCTATGCCTTACATTATATTCATTGACCAATGTTGTGACAAGGGTTGATGTAAACTAAGCCCCTTGATCTGTCACTATCTCTCTAGGAACCCCATAGCATGTGACAATTTCTTCATAGAGGAACTCTGCAACTTTATTGTCTCTAGCATGTTTCATAGCTTTGACCTCAACCCACTTGGTCACATAATCAGTGCAAACCAAGATGTAAGATTTTCCATTTGATGGTGGATCAATTGGACCTACAAAATCAAGTCCCCATTTATCAAATGGTGTGAGGACTACCACAGGGTATAGAGGCATCTCATCAAATTTAGTTGGTTGACCCATCCTCTGACATCTATCACAATTCTTAGTGTGCTTTCTCACATCCTTATGAAGTGTGGGCCAGTAATACCCTGTATTAAGAATCTTCATTGTTGTTCTCTTAGGTGCAAAGTGCCCTCCACAGGGTTCATTGTGACATGCATGTAGTATATCATATGTTTCATCCTCCCTTACACATCTCCTCATTACATGATCTGGTCTAGTATAGAATAAACACCCTAAAATCCATGAGAAAGGAAAATTTTTATCAATAAGAACCCTTCTCTCTTTTAGAGAGAAATGAGGGGGAACTCTCCTTGTAACCAAATAATTGGCTATATTTGCATACCAAGGTGTGTGCACACTGATGGAAAATAAATGTTCACCAGGGAATGAGTCATCAATGACTTGAGTGTCCTCTGGTGTAGTCAACCTAGAGAGAAAGTATGCCACAACATTTTCCTTACTTGGTTTGTCTACAATGGTGATATCAAATTCTTGCATTAAAAACAACCACCTTGGTGGCCTACCTGGAATCAAGGGCTTATTCATGAGGTATATTATGGCTGCATGGTCTATATGGACAAAGATCTGATATCCTGTTATATAATGCCTAAACTTGTTAAGGGCATAGATGACTGCCAACATCTCCTTCTCTATCACTGTGTAGTTAAACTCAACTCCTTGTAGGTTTTCGCTGAAAAAGTAGATTGCATTCTCAATTGTTCCCTCTTTTTTCCCCAAGAAATCCCCTATAGCATAATCAAATGTATCTGTGTGAATATGGAAAGGGATTTCCCAATTAGGGCCTTTGAGCATAGGAGCATTGGTTAAGGGTTCTTTTAAATCAGAGAATTCTTTGTAAGAATCCTCTATCCACTGGAACTCAACATATTTAGTTAGAAGATTATAAAGTGGTGCTGCCATCTTACTGGAATCTTTTATGAAATTCCTATAGTATCCTGCATGTCCCAAGAAACTTCTAACATATTTTTTCTTGGTAGGAATATGAAGATTAGTAATCACCACAATATTGGCTGGGTCACTTGAATTCCTTTCTGAGAGATATAATGGCCAAGGACTATTCCTTCTTGCATCATCATAAACCATTTCTCACTGTTCAGGGATAGATTATGGTCTTCACATCTCTGTAAAAATTTCTTTAGGTTTTCTAATGATTATAACCACTGAATCCATATAGGAAAGAAAAATACTGCTTACCTACAAGGGAATCCAGTACTTGGTCTATAGAAGGAAGGGGAAAATGATCCTTTTTGGTGGAAGAGTTTAGTTCTCTATAGTCAACAAAAACTCTCCATTTACCTCCCTTTTTAGGCACAATTACCAATAGGGACACCCATTGGTTGTCTGAGATAGGGTAGATAAATCTTGCATCTAATAACTTCTGTAATTCCCCTTTTACAATCTCCCTCAATGCAGGGTTGATTCTCCTTCGTGGGTGCCTTACTGGTGTGTAGTCATCTCTGATATAGATCCTATGAGTATAGATTTTGGGATCTAATCCTTTCATGTCATGGTAGTCCCATGCAAATGTATGCTAATGCAACTTCAAGAGGTTTTTCAGGGACAACTGCTGCTCTTGAATCAACTTACTATTAATATTCAAATATTTCCCTTCTAAAACTTGTACTTGTGTGGTCAACTCAATCATTGTTGTTTCACTAATGCTTGGAATTTTTAATTCATGTGGCAACAATGTATGAATCATATATATTCTTGCAAGAAATTCAGGTGTAGGAGAAGCAGGGAAAAGTGTTTGCAATGGACATGTAGAAGTAGATTTGTGAGTGGATGATTCTTCATGCACTTCAAAATGGTTTTGAATTATATGAGATAAGATTTCATCTTCTTCTTGAAGCTGTATAAAAGGACTTCTGCCTATCATCATGAGTTATTCCACTGAATTGACTTCCTCGGCCTCTTCTCCAACATGTGGCCATATGGGGTTATCCATATCATGGGATGGTTGAGCAAGAGGGTAGAGGAAAAACTTCTTAGTGCTTCTCCCATTGGAAATAGTCATGTTCCCTAATTGACATCCAATGTAAGCATCTACTGTAGCTAACCATGACCTACCTAGAATAATGTGATACCCTCCTAATGTAGCTTTAGGGGAAAGAATCATGAAATCTGTTGGGTACTCCCAAGAGTCTAGAGTTACAACAAGGTCTTTTACTATACCATCTTGTTTGAGAGTGGAACTATCAACAAGTTGCAAGGCAACATGAGTAGGTCTCATATTTGCAACATTTAGTTGTTGCAGGATATCCTTAGTCATCACATTGATCACCGCTTCCAAGTCTATTAGAGCATTCTTTACTTGGATTCCATTTATAATGAATCCTACCACAAGACTACCTAGGTTAGTGTATTTAGGAACAATAACTTTCCCAAGCATGATATCTGCCAACTGTCCCACCACATGAATGGTAGTGGGGTCTTTCTTTTTCCTCCCTAGCTTTTTGAGACATGCTTCCTTGATTTCTTTACTATATATGGGGACATCTTTTATGGTCTAGAAAAAATGTATCTTAACACATATGTGTTTCAACTGATCGAGAACATAAAAGGTTGTTTCTTCCTTCTCTTCCTTTTGTTTAATAACTTCTAACCTTTGAGGAAATAGTGGGTCTTGATTAGACTACTGAACTGGTTCAAGATTCTTAGGCATACTTGATTGAATAGGGACATTCAGATGCTCCTCTTCTTCCACAGGAAGCTTGGTGATGATAGGAGTGGAAGGAGTTGGAAAAGTGGTTATTGAATGCAGATGAATATCACTCACAACATATGCAGGAAATTGATTAGGATCTGTAGAGTAGAATGGCTACTGTTGTGATTTATTATTTGGGTTAGGTGTGGGTTGAGCTGGTAACTGAGTAGGCCTAGGTGTGCTAGAATTTGAGCTAGTAGGAGGAGGAATTATGGCAGGTTGTTGAGGCTATGGAGGTGGTTGCATGTAACCAATTTCTTGGTTTGGCCATTGTTGTCCTCCCCTCTATTGGGATGTCTATTGCCAGTTTCCTGGAGGTTGTTGCCAATTTCCTTGGAATTACTGCCACCAGGGTGGAGAGTTTTGGTAATTGGGCCAGGTTTTTGGAGGGTTGTTCCAAGGCTGAGGTGGATATCCTCCATAGTTGGATGGGTATGGGGGTTTCCATTGATTACCAGGTGCATAAGAATTGAAATAAGGTCTACTAAAAGATAATGGATCTGGTGGCATACCTTTCTTAGAGCCCATGGTCTTCTTTGTGCAATGTAGAAAACCTAATCATCATCAACCTGAACTAGCTTGAATTCTGGTGGAATCTGATTGCTATCAATGTTGGCTACCATTTTGCATCTGCAATCCTTCTTCTTTTGTCTACAATGAGGACAATATTCTGCCAACATTGCCTCTACCTCCTCTTGTTTCTTCTTTTCTTGAAGAGTGTCTAGCTGAGTAGCCATATTGTTTATGATATCCTGCTTGAAATCTGCTAGCAAATGAATGATTTCCATCCTTGAAACTATGTTGGTGGAGGAAGTACCCATAGAGGATTGGTAACCTTGTCCTTTCTTTAGAGCTACCTTGGAGTAATTCTGGCATATCTTCTTAATATCATCCTAGGGAACTTGGGTGATATCTCCTCCTCCAAATAGGTCCAAAGCATCAATGAAACTTTCACTGATCCCTCTAAGGAAGAGCAACTTTTGAGACTCCTCATTGAGTGCATGATGTTGAGATTTTTGCAGGAAAAATAGAAACCTTGAAATATAGTCCTCCAAACTTTCATCTTCCTTTTGTTGCATCCTTAAGATATCATCTCCTCTCATATCACTACCCCTACAATATTCTTTATACTTCTCAAGAAGCTTTGTTTTCATATCATCCCAAGTCTCTACAGTATTCCTACCTAAGCTCATAAACCATCTTAATGCAGCTTCTTTTAGGGTGGTAGGAAAAAATTTAAGCCTATGAGCATCAGTAGTATAGTCATAGCTTCTGCAGAGGATATCAAACTCAAACAAGAAAGCGTTAGGTTCTTTTGTGACAAGCCCATAGAACTTAGGAAGAACTAAAGTAGGAATGTTCTTGAGATTATCAACTTCATTCTGGTGAGTGATAGGAAATGGAAAAGATGGTTGGTTAGGTCTAATTAGATTTGTACCAGCCATATCTGTTTGATGGAGTGCCAAAACAAATGGATTCTAAATCAAGTTTTGGGCAGCTTGGTCTTCAGAGGAAGTTTTAGAACTAGTCAAATTAGGGAATGCATCGGCAAAAGGATTTGCATCCTCTTCTTCTTTGTCTCTTGGAAGATTTTGAAACTCAACTAGCTAGTTATTAGGATTAGGGTCATTAGGAAGAAATCTCCCATGAGCATCTCTTCTCCTGCCTCTATGCATGCAATATTAACTCAGTATCAGCCAACTCACACAAAGAATTGGTGAAAGAATAATAGATCATTACTTTTCAAATGAAGGGTATACTAAGAAAAAACTTTAGAGATACTAAAACAAGAAATAAACTAGAAATGACTCCAAAGAACTGCCTAGTTTGACACCATCCCTGGCAACGATGCCAAAAATGTTGGCCTCCTCTAATGGTTCAATAATTAAGCCCTTAAAGTTGCAACTTAGAGATTAGAAATTTTCACTAAGTAGTTATCTTGCTCATCATGAAGGTTCATTTCATTGTCAACCCAAGGATGTAAACTTGAAATGGGTTAGCATTGTCTATGCAATAGGACTCAACTGTAGTCACCCTTAACCTATAACTAGAAAAGGAACAATACTGAAACAAAATGTTGGAAAGAGATTAACATAAGTATTGAGCATGAATCAAAAATGAAACCGAGCATCAACAACTGAACTGGAATGGATGACATAAATAGAAATCTTAGCAAATAGACATGAAGTTATTGTGTCTGCATTGGCTGCAGGAACAATCACATAATAGAGTTTCAATGGCTATAGGAACAGATAACTCCTGAGACCGAAACTAATTACTGAATAGAAAAATAACTATTAAACTAAATGGGTGGAATTCTCACCAAGTGGGCCCCCTTGAATGAGTCTTCCCTAAGCTAACTCAGATGTAGCAAATCAGAATATCATTTTATTCCTTGAAAACATGATTACATCATATCAACAATATGACTATATTACTTGAAACTGAAAATGCAAGTACAATCTCAGAGCATCCAACCTTATGAAAAGGGGCATCTGACCATTATTTATAGAGGGAAAAGCTTCTAATTAACCCTAACTAACTAGGAAGTCGACTCCAACATAATAGGAGGATGCCATTTATTGAAAACATGGAAAAGAGGGAGGAAGTTATGCATGCACCAGATTTATTCAAAGCAGACTTGCCTCAACAAGGATCCAACACAACAACACTTCCTAGATTTTATCAACTAACAAACATGATCATTTAAAAGGTAAGTTACAACTTCATTGGGAGTTTTCCCTCCATTGGAAGTTTCCCTCCATTGACCTCTTTAATGACCATCTTTTTGAATTCCTTAGCAACCGACCAACTGGCAGGAACTTCTTCCACTTTGCAGGCTTCATTCATATTTGCATCTTAATGTAAACTTTCATAATAAAATTAGCACACACAAAACAATTGCATAGCCATAATCACCTTAAAGTAGCATTCATTCAACCACATGTAAAATTAACATAGCAAGTTAATATTATCACAAGTCACAAGGATAAGTTCATGCCCAAGGTTCATAAATTTAGGGAAATAACATGGAGAGTGTCAATAACCACGTGCTAAAGTATATAGTAATAAGAACAAATATATGATAAACCCTATCAAAATTGAGCCATTAATTGGACTCGTCACATGTGTCTCTAGATGGTTCATTTGTCTATTATACAATTCTCTAGCATCACAAAGGCTATTGATATCCAATCCAACTAATATTGTTTGAATTGTTTCCCATGTATTTTTTTAAGCCTATAGGAAACATGATTTGGTGGGTTTTATTATATATTCTCTTGTATTTGATAGAAGGGAGATATGCATATGAAAGTGGAATTATTATATAGTGATATAGATATGTTAGTTGAATTCTTATATGGTATTCTACTATAAATTGACATCAAATCCTTAGATGGAGTATTTTTCTTGCTAGATGGGTTTCTATATATATGTAGGTGGTTATTTCTTTATTATGTGCCCTCCATTCCATTTATATCCTTTTTATCCTTACTAATTATGTGTTAGCTTCTTGGAAAGCTTATATTGATTGTTAATTATTTCTTTGGTTTGTTCTACTTCCACCTATAGACTATCAACTGTTGAACAAAGGTTGTCATTGATGTCAAAAGATACATGGTTAGAGGTGACACTATCTTTTCATGATTTTTACTATCATACCTATTTGTGTTGGTAATTGTACTATCATATCATTTTGAGTTGAAAAAAGGTTGTCATTGGAGTTTATGATGATTAGAGGTGGCTCCATATTTTTAAGATATACGTAAGAATTAAAGGTAACTATATTATCATATCATTTTGAGTTGCAAAAGTATATATTGATAAAAGAAGTTTAGGGTTATCTGTTTATGCTTGCTATATCACACATTCATCTATTCACTATGATAAAAGTAATCCAAAAGGCTACACTAGAATGTTTTAGTTTAATTTTTTTAGGGCATAGAGATTTCTCTAGCAATACAATTATGGTCAACATTTCTTTCAAAGGATGAGTTTGGCTCTATAGTTTGAGAGAAAAGTATGTCTACACATGTTCTATCATATTCCTAAGTTTTCAAAGGATATGTTTAGCATGCAAAAATATTGAAGATATAGAAGGTTCTTTGTGTGTGTCTATCAACCAGTTGGTGTTCAATGCCTATGTAGTAATAACTAGTAGCATGTGGTATTCAAAACTAGCATGTGGTCTCAAGATAGGACCTGGTTAAGGTTCCTATGGTTACGCATGACATCATGTTCTTTTGGTGGCAAAAATAATAATTTAGGGCTGACCTGTTACATGTTTCATGTAATTTGAATTTAGGTCCACCTTATGTTGTCCTAGTTATTTGTGTATCTCTAGCCGACATGGAAGAGTGTTAATACAATGTCATGTATATATATCTCAGTTGCGTGGATGCATAATGTGGAATATAATTGAAGTGAAGGTGGTGAATATACAAGGAGATGATTGTGAATCTAGATTTATTCATGATGAGTTGCATCTCAAAGTGTGCACCATTATTAGAAGATCATAAGGAGTGTGGAAGAATGTTTGAAGATAGTTCATAAGTGTATGAGATGTGTTCAGGCGCATTGAACATCTGTAAGCTTTATCTATGTAATTTTCTAGGATTAGTGTTCTAATTGTTGTATTGATCTGTGTATTGGGGATTGGTGTCTCCAGTAGGTTGGTGCCTACATATACAATTGGAGATTGGTGCCTCTAATAGGTTGGTGCCTACTTCATATTGCAAAATTCACTTGTTATATTCCTACTTTGTGAGGCTTGATTTGGACAGTAGATCCAAGCAACTATTTTCACTGTGGTTTTTCCCATCTTGGGTTTCCACATATATCTAGTGTCCTATTGTGTGAATGTGTGCTCTTGATGTTGCTTAATTAGTAGTTGTGATGATTTAAGTATTTTGATTGAGTTAAGAGTTTTAAATAGAATTGATCTACTGATTCACCCCCCTCTTATTAGGTTGTGTGCCCTTCAATTGGTATCATAGCAGTTCCTTTGAAGAAGCTTAAAAAATTAAGGTTGTTCCAAAATGGCACACTTAGTGGCTCAAGAAGGATTGTGTACAAATAAATCACCACTCTTTGATGGATCCAATTATGCATTATGGAAAGTTCAAATAGAAGCATACTTGATGGCTCTAGGTATTGAAATTTGCATGTTAGTTATATAGGGATATGAGATTCCTAAAAATCCTCCAAGGGATTAGGCTAAAAAGAAGGCTTGTGAAAATAATGCTCCTAGGATTTATGTGGTTTGTAGATAACTTTGAGTTTGTGAAAGTTATGCAATGTAAGACAACAAAGGAACTATGGGAAAAATTGTATGCCATCTATGAAGGTGATGACAAAGTAAAAGAGGCAAAGCTTCAAACTCATAGATCTCAGTTTGAAAGTCTGAAAATGAAGGAAGAAGAAAAAATTGCCACTGTCTTGCTCCAGGTTGATGAGATTTCCAACTCTATCAGAGGTCTTGGTGAGGAATTGAAGGAAAGAATGGTTGTGAAAAAGGTACTCAGATCTCTTCCTAGAAGGTTTGATTCTAAAGTTTTTTCTATTAAAGAAGCTAAAGATTTGAATATTTTAAAAATGATTGAATTGCATGGAATTTTGATTACTTTTGAAATGAGATTTGAAAGTGAAAATTCTATAAGGGAAGAGGCAGCATTGAGAGTATCCAAGAAGTAATTTGATATAGATTCTGATGTTGGATCAGATCTATAGGAAGCAAATTTTGTCAAAAAACTACAGAGAGGTTCCAAAAAGTATAAAGGTAAGTTACCTTTCAAATTTTTTAATTGTGGTGAAGTAGGAAATTTTATGGCTAAGTGGTCCTTACAAGGACTCTAACAATTTTGAGAAAAAGTATGGAAATAAGTATTCAATAAAGGGAAATAAATTTTAGAGGAATCAAAAGAGTTTTTTAGTAATGAAGAAGGTTAATCAATTGATGAAGAAGATCAAGATATCTCTGGAGATGAAAGAGAAAAGGCTATGTTCATGGCTATGGAAACTATTGAAGAAGATGTAGAAATGGATTATGAAAATAATGAATATGAAGTAGCTCTTGTGGAAGAATTGCTTTGTGCTGGTAAATACATTAAGAGACCAAAGAAGAGAATTGCAGAGGAAGTGAAGGATAAAGAAAAGGTATCTCTAAATCTAGAGAAAGCAGAGAAGATGATTATTGATTTGAAGACTGAAGCAGAAGAAACAAAAAAAATTGAAGAAGTTCTGAATGAAGTATTGCTATCAAGGGATAAGGACTATGAAAATATTGAAGCAAAGATTATGTCACTAAGGAAATATCTTGACAAAGTAAATCATCAACTTTAGATAAATTTTGGGAAGAGCACTAAAATATTGGATCAAATTATTGATAGCCAAAATGCTTTGCATATCAAAATTGGCATTGGATTTGTGGATGGACAAAAGGAAAAGATGACAAAATAGTGTATGCAGCCTACTAAGAAAAATATAGAAGAAAACAATTCTGAAAGTGCAAATTCTGAACAAAGTACTACAAACAATGATGAGAAAATGTAGAATGATGATTTCATTTGAGTAAAATGGAAGAGTAGAAGATCTAGAAGATAAGCCTCAAGAAAAAAATGACACAACACCAGGTTCACTCATTATTTTTCTAGCTATTGTTTTAATTATAGTCATTTTGTTCATAAGGCTATGGATTGTAGAAGAGTTATGGTAAGAAGAAATAACTTTGTCAGTAGTAATGCATTTGCACCTCTGTACAATTTCAATATCGTTTGTCACAAGTGAAACAATCTTGGAAATATTGCTAGAAATTACATAAGCAATTTTGTGATTGCTCCTCTACCAAAAAC
>VDFB02110617.1:0-10994 GCA_007258455.2 Sequoia sempervirens | reverse complement strand
AACAACCTTTTGTCAATATCATCACATAAATGGACATGATACAAAGTGGTGTATATGGCTTAAGCATCAAGTTCAAGACCTCATTGATTCTAATCACATCCAATTGGGTGGTGTTAATGACCACGTGAATAAATTTGTTTCCCCACGCAATCAAAACATAAATTTTTACTAATCCAATTCCCAACCATTCATCCAAATTTGTGCAAGCTTGTGAGGTTAAGAATGATAAGATGAATGATGATAAGACTAATGATATGAGTGATGACTTGAGTGATGAAAATAATGAAGAAAATGGAGTATATAGCATGGTTGGTCTAATAGATGTTCAAATTCATAAGGGCCAAACCATTGAGTTACCTAACCATTGAGTTACCTGACATTGCTTTCACCCATAGTGATGAACCTAAACATGCACCTGATGGTCCTCTCTACATTGCTAGTCGTATCAATGAAAAGCCTGTACAAGGAATACTCATTGATCCCACATGTGCAGAGAATGTGGTCATTGAGGAATTCTTATTTGTGAAAGAGCTTTATCAAAACTTTTATGAACAATTGAAAGCATGGATAAAAAATCATAATTGTTTTACTTTCCCTATGATAGGTTCAATCACCCTTCATCTAAAAATTAAACCAAAGCAATTAGATGTATCATTCTCCATCATCCCATTTTTGGAACAATTTTGTGTGAATATAGGCTATCATGGCTATGTTCCATGAATTTTGTCTTGTCGGTTATTCACAAGTGCATAAAGTTCCCCTTTGAAAATGAGATTTATAATGCATCATAGTGGCTTTAATCCTTTGTATTCTCATGGAATCTTTCATTGGATTTCTTTTGGCCTCAACCTATGGAACCTATAAAGCCTCATGAAGATTTATTTTTCAAGTGATAGTTATTTTATTTTCTCTCTTTATAAATATTGACTGGTCCTTTGGATATAAGTTATTTCTCTATAGAAACTCCTTTTTCTATGTTTTCATTGGAGTGAGAACATTGCATTGAGAGGTGGAAGCCTAATTCAATATTTAAGTTCTTGAAAAAGATAGTGACAAATTATTTGCTGAGTATGGGCCATACAAAGCAACTAGAAAGATGTCTCCATATTTGCAAGAATGAGGAAAAAAAATTAACCATTATTTTGTTTAGTTTTGCAAAGGTTCATCATGGTGATATCATGTTCTATGTTGTAGGAGAAATAAGTGACAAATTTTGTGGCTAACTCAAAAAATGCTATGATTATCCCACAAGGGAGGTGAGTGAACCAATAAAAGGCTTGTCCACCCAAGATTCTAGTGAATAGTCTCAAGAGATGTGCATCAAGATAGGAGACCTTTTGGAATGCAATATATAATTCTTTAAGATTCTCCCTAGGATCTCCATTTCATTTATATTTGTCAAATTTATGCATCTCAAAAATTTTGGGAAAGGGGATCACTGTGATCGAATATTCAAAAGGATAAGGATATAGTTCTTGAAAGGTGTAATATTTCTTTGATGTCCTAGTTGAATTCTCTTAAGAGCATCCTTAATTTGTTGCATGTCTTAGGACAAAGAACTTGTGAAATTGAGGGGTGGTGGTTAATAATTGGATATGGGAGGTTGTGAGGATTATATGTGTTGTTATTGATGATAGGATGAAATGGGATTGGAATATTGAAGGTTTATATAGGTAGATAAGATGGGGTTAGAAGAAATTGGATTTGAGGTTTGGAAAGTGTGTAAGGTATTTAATGGGATGGATGTTGAGTGATAAGGAGAAGGGATGTAAGGTTGAGGTTGTGGGATGTGTGATGAAATATTTTGGGTGTGAGATGGGATTTTGATATGTAAATGGGACGTGGGATTGATGGATTGAGATCAAAATGGGGATATTGGAAGGAGATAAAAGAAGGTGGAAGATATGAGTGATTATGGTGAATAGAAGTTCAGAGTGTTGAAGGAGGTTTTTGGGTGATTTTAGAGAGGTAAAAATCATAGGGTAATTTGATACCTTTATTTTATAACTTAAAGATGTAATGGTTAGGATGATTCATGATATATTGATGCATTAAGTCCATAGCTTGGGTATCTTGAGCAAAGTCCTCTAATGATGTGGGTAAATCTTGGTCACTTGAATATTGATAATGCATTATTTAGAATGGAGATGGGAATGAGTTCCCCATGGGAACTTGATTGACTACCTCCTCAAAGAAAATTTCATTGGATGATGATGTGGGAAACTCTTGGGAGGCTATGACTTATTTTCTTTCTTGTGACCTTGTGATAGGAACCCAATAAATATACCTAAGAATTATGGTTTGAATAAAAATTATTAAGGATGATGAGATAGACCTTGGATTTGATATGGGATTTGATATGATAATAGATTGAAAGAGAATGGTGGATGGAAATGGGATAATGATAGATTGAAAGGATAATGATGGATGGAAACGAGATAATGATATATTGAAAGGATAATTATGGATACACCTTGGCCACACTAAGGAGAACAAGAGGTTTGAAATGATACAAGACCAATATTTTCTCAAGTAAATCTAGATTCTTGATTGATAGTGATGGTTTTGATTACCGTAGGTATGGATAATCACCTAGGAAAGGCTTGGATAGAGGAAGATTTTCTTAACTTAGGATTAGATAATCAAACAAGAAAGGTTTAGATGGATATTTTGACTTGGGGGAGCCAAGTACCCAAGTTAGGAAAACCAAAATGATAAGGATCTAACTCAATATACTTCTTGTGATAGGAAAGTTCTCAAGAAATACACAATCTAGTGGATAAAAAGGATCATGATCTAGATTAAACTTATAAAAAGATTTATTTTGATAGGATATGATATGGATTTGGATTGGATGATGAGATTAGAGAAGTTATTATAAGGAGTGGATTGGATGATAAGATTGGTCAATGATTAAAGATAATAGACAGCAAGGATAGGATAGGTGGACGATGATAGGTAATGGATTGGAGAGGATAGGATGGGCATTGAATTGTAAGATAAAAATGACCAATGATGAAAGAAATGTCGATAGAAAATGATGATGATATAATGATGAAAAATATTTGATGGTTTATGATTGGCCCAAGGTCTAAGGATGATGATAATGATGGTTGGATTATAATAATGGATGAAAATGATAAGATGAGGGAAAGAATAGGTTTATTTTTGGATGGATATGATGGAAATGGTTGATGTTTCAGGTGAAATGATTGATGAGGATATGTCTCCTAGGTCGAGTTCAAGTATTTAAAGGTTGAACTCATGGATTGAAGGCCTAAAATGATCAAATTATAGTGATTTTTTAAAGGCACAACTTTAGGGAACAAAGGTGCCATTGAGTGGAACAAAGAAACCTTTATATGAAATATAGGTGCAATTTCATAGAAAACTATATAGAGGCACCTCAAAATAATACACAGGCACTGAGGGATGAAAAAAAAACACTATTTTATAGTCTAAGATGGGTTTTTGATGATTTTTAGCAAGAGACAATAAAAAAAGAAGATACATTGGCTGAATTAACTCTCAAGGTGACAAGGAAAAATGGCTTCACTAGTTTTGTACATGAAAAAACACCAAGCATAATAACACAATCCTATATTTAGTCAACTAGGTGTGTTAACTTAATATGGTCCAACCAACCAAAGGATAATATCTCAAGATTGGTGTGATACACCTCTCTTTCAAGAGTCAGTAGTTAAAGATATAGTGGCACAAGGGCTCACTTTTCTCTTTCATTAGAGATCTTGAGATCTTGTCCAAAGAGCCTCTACTTAGGGAGATACATGGTGAGTAAATTAGGGCATGATATTGTACCCTACACCACACTATGTAACAAATTAATGGTCTTAAGGCTTCTAAATACAATCTTCTTAATGAATTTGTGAACTTTGAGCTCGTATGATAGTTCCCAACATTAGGAGGGTCTCTCCTTCTCTTATCACAAAAAAAAGTCTTAGTGAATTGAGGGTCTTATGACTTGGATTGAATGTTGCTATCCATAATTTGAGGTACATTTTTATCTCACCCACTTTATATACCCTACCAAAAAAAGGCAGTTGAGGTCATCCTTGAGGTGATCAAATCCCCAAGCAAGCCTCCTAAGGAAAAAGACTATACTAGGTGTTTTTTATCACCCAAGATCATATGAAGTGCAAGGGGAGAGCATACACACAAACTAGTAAGCCTTGGATAAAACATAAAAAAATGAAGAATGTGATATTTATGATCTCCACAATCATACTAAGTGCAAGGAGAGAACATATGTCTACACACCCTTCTAAACACGATAAAAAATGTTCATTAACCTACTAATCTACTTTAGATGCCTATATTAGTGAGAAAACAAGTCTTGGACCATTAAATTTACATCAAACCATTAGTAATCTCAATGAAAATGTTCTTTGACATGCATTATATAGCTACACCACTTATTAGTTTCTAAAAAAATGAAGGTCAAATGAGAAAAATATCAAAAAAATCCTAGAAATTGAAAATTGAAATAAAAGCACAACTTTATCAAATAGAGGTGTCACTTTATGAAATAGATGTGTAGCTTTGTTATGCAAAGACTCAACTCTATTAAATATGTTGCAAGTATGAGTAGTTGGTTTTTTCATTGATGTCAACAAGTCTATGTTGTCATGATGTCTATTGAGATTATTGCAAGAGTATGTGTAGTTGATGCTTTGACTAGTTGCATTATGTTGGCAATAGTAAATCTACTAGTGCCAACCTCTAGTGTTGATTTGATAATATTTTCTCGATGGTTTTGGAAGTTTTGAAGATGATGAGAATGTTTCTCTAGTGCTTGGTTTCCAAGTGCTTTTGAGAAAATTTGATAAAAAGAGGAAATAGTGAGTTGCAGTGGTGTTCTAGGTTATAGAGTTGTGTTCTGGTTTTGCTCCACATTTCTTCTAGGTTGAAGATCCACCTATGCAATTTAGATATGTTGGTGAGAGGTTTTTATAGGTGTTATATTCAAGAGTTGGTGTGCTGGATCGTTGTATAGAAGTTGTGTTTACTAGTGTGTGACTGTGTATTATAGAGGTGTCTAGGAGAAATGTTTCTTCTCCATGTTTCTCTACAATTGTGTTTTAGGTATTACAATTATAAAAGTGTGTTGATGGTGTTGGTATTTTACCTCAGTCAAGAGGATTTGAGGTTTGGTATGTTTGGAGATGGTTTTGAGTTCTGATGTAGTGCCCACCCCGTTTCGGTCATCGCTGATGTCAAGTAAGTAGTTGTTAGTAATGTCATGATGATGTGGTGATTTTATTATTTAATTTAATTTTAAGGTTATGAGGTAACACTAATAATATGTTTGGATTTGATTAATAAAATTAATTTAATTATAAGGTTACCTGTTTCATTTGGAATTAAATAAAGAATTAGATTCAATGATAAAGGTCAATTTAATTATCGTTGGGAGTTAGTTATTTAAAATAATTAGATTAAATGAGGAAAGGTAATTATCATTTAATGATTAAATTCAATTAATAAATTTAAAAGTGATAAAATATTAAAAAGGATTAAAAGGGAACTTAATTTAATTGGGAAGTGAAATTATAACTGAATGAACTACATTAGTAAATTGATACGATAACTATTTTGAATGGTTAATTATTAAATTAAAATAATAACTAAAAGAAGTATGAGTAATTAAATGATGTGATAAAATAAGATTTTGTTATTATTTCTGTGTGAAATAAATAATACACATGCAAAGAATTATTATTGGAGTTTCAAGTTTTGGTTATGGGGACGGTTACAAGATGGTGTTTGTTTCAGAAGAGGGAGGGAGGTGGCGAGGAGGATCTAGGCGAACCCTTTTACGGAACTCTCTCTAATCCAATCATGGGAAGGGAAACAATCAAGGGGAGGGAGGCTAGCGTGTTTTGCGAGGAGGGTTCCTTTTCAAGAGGAGGAGGCGATCATTGAAAGGGAAAATCGGGGGTGGTTGCGGAACCATCCCCAAGTAGGGGCTTTCTTTTGGAAAGACCTGTGAATGCCTGAATGGGCGGAGGACTCATCACCAAAATCAGAAGAAGTTGAAGAGAAAGGACTCTCTCTGGTTGGAGAAAGGACATCCATCAATGCAATACAAATAAAGAGAGATGGATATTTCTATCACGGGGGAGATACATGCATCTGTGTTAGTATGCACACAATTCGTGAAAGAAAGGAAAACCTATTGATATCTCGAGAAGCTTGACTGTGCAAAGAAGGGAGATTGCTTGACTCATACTAAGAAATGTTGAAAGGATAAGACCGAGTTCTTTGTAGATGGTTTCATTCTTGGAGTCCGCGAGGTAAGTGTCGCTCTCTTTAATGGTTTCAGCTACTTCGTTCCTTCTCATTAGATGTCATAAAAAAGAAAATCAGAAATAGGAAAAAACTCACACTATCGACACATAAATCAGTATTGGTCATGCAAAGAATTCTATAAATTGTGCAAGCCTTAACGAACAATTATTTCTGATAAAATGATTTTTCCTTTGCCTCTAATATCTCCTACCCCACAGCCACATCTGATCTGAATCTGCTCTGCTTGTGTGACTACATGTTTTGTTGATACAACATTCTCTCTCCTAAGCCATTACTTCCTTATTCTTGTGAGTATCTTTACGAGTTGAATCTCATGGCAGTTTGTGTGACCTCATTTCTGGTTGGTGTTTGTTTACCAAATTATGTGCATTATAAAAGCTACCGAAGTTTTTAGGCGTGGCATACCGGACAATGGCAACGAATCCTTATTACTTTGATAGGCCCTTTTAGCCAAGAGGGTGTTGGAAAGCTCTCGATTGATCAAATGGTTGACTTGTTTTTAGAAATCCCTTCTTTATTATTTTGTACAACGTTCACTAGTTGTGACATTTTTCAAATACCTGGTCTTGATTCAAAACCTTCTTTAGGGGCTTCATCTAGCAGATAACAGCAAAAGTTGCACATTAATTCTCTTTCTCTTAAGTTACATTTTCTTTTGCACCTCACCTTTCTCCTTCAGTATTGCGGATAATATTTGAGATTTGATAAAATGCAAGTAGATGGCGATATTTCCAAATTCCAATATTCACTTTCTAATATACTCGGCAACCTGTCATAGTTACAACCTTTAGAGTTGAGGTACTGTATAGAATTAAAGAGCCTCTCTGGAATTCCTGGCAATTTAACACAGCTGCAAATTTTAGACTTGTGTTGGTTTAATTAATATCTTTGATTTCGTTATCAGCCTGTCTCAGCCGCGCACTGTTGAAGCATAATAGGAAGTTTAAAGATTTAGATAATATCTCAGATTTCATTGTCAAACTGTCTTATCGCTGTTATCTTATACTAGTTTGTGCGCCACATTCCTATAGATCGTTGTTCTTAATTTGGCTTGGCTGGCAGTTGTTGTTATCATGAGGTTCTGATGTTTTGCCAATATGTCCTTGACCTTCTAAACTAACAAGCTGCGTTGAGAGGTATATCTAGGAGTTTTCTTTTATATTCATAAGGAACCTAGAGGGTAGAATTCCTATCACATCTTTGCATGATAGACTAGAGGTCTTACTTATAGGTTAATACACTCAGCTGAAATGCAAATAAGGTCATTGGAATGTTTTGTAAATTAGATAATAATAATAATTTGTAATTTAGATAATAATAATAAGGATACTTAAGTATTTTGGACTAGGGATATATATATATGTAATGAATAAAATTAATAGTTGTGTTAAGTAAGCACTTGAATAAGTTGAAGATAAAAGATTTCAATTAGGGCGTGTCCTTCGTTCTATGATGGTAAAATGGGTCTTTTTGTAGTTAGTTGTTTAAGATAAAAGTTGATTTATATTATTAGGGTGAAAAGGATTAGAAAAATATTATTTAGAGTATAAATTTGGTGCTACAATAAAATGATGAATTGAATTTTTGTAGAGAGATGAGTGAGTAAATAAAACATTTGGTCTATAGTACTCATAGGAATCATATTATAGGATACTTTTCCCTTAAATGTATTCCTTTTTGTTTAACTCATCATATAAGGTTTATTTTAATAAGAGATTTAATTTAAGACGAATTATACACACATGTTAAGCAATGGACTTATTAATATTTGGTTAATTGGAGATTATGTTTTATAGAGATTCTTTAGTAATGATTCTTTAGTAGGGTGCTTATAAGTTATGGGAGTATTCTTTAAGACTTTGTAATTAATGTGTTTATATTCAGAAAATGATTTATTTATAGGAGTTAGAAAATTAGATTTATTAGGTAGTTAAGTTGGAGAGTTATGTGATATGTTATCGAGTAGGTGAGTAAAGTGATTAGAGAGAGAGTTTCCTTATGTTAATAATTTGGGTAACATTGATAGATTAGTTTATTCTTAATTTGATTAGTTTCAAGTGGAATAGTTAACTTAGAAATAATGAAAAGTAGATTTTTGTATGTTGTTGATGTATGTAGATAATATTGGTGATAAGGATTATTTCTGTTTAGGTGGGAGAATTGATTTATAAGATAAATGGAAGTAAATAAATTTGAAAACTTTAAATAGTTGGGTGTTACGATAAAGGCTAGTGAATGATTGTAGATTCGATAAATGTTTTGATTAGTGGGTTTTCTATAAGAATAGTTCTAGAAATATACTTGTGATTGATATCATGATCAAATTGTTTGTTTGAGTGGGTGGATCTTTGAAGGGAGATTGTTGTTATAATGTGTAAATTGGAATATATTTGTGTTGGAAGAGTATACTTGTGAATAGTGTCTTATGGCTTAAACCATTAGATTTTATTTTTACTTCGCAATATTGTGCTATCCTTAAATGTTGGAAATGATTGATCTTTAAACTAATGTTCTTTTTAGATTGTTTCAAGTTACTTCTTATTGAATGAATGGATATATTATTAGAACGTGTGGTTTTATGTATTCTTTTGATGTGACTTTTCGTGAGTTGATTTTGGGTTGGAAATTTTCTCTCAATGTATGTTGCTATTCGTTGGGAACCCATATGTTTTCTTTTGTTCTTTACCTAAGTGGTAAATTGGTTAATGTTAACTTTGTCATGATTGATGGTTCTACTTGATGAGTCAAATTGAAAAGTTCTTTGAATTATGGGTATTCTGAGAGGAGAAAATAGAGGTTTCCCTTGGATTCTCGATTTAGTTCGTATCGAAGTTGTTGGTGTTGTTGAGTGGAGTTGTTGATCTTATTTCGGTGTATTTTCTCATTATATTTATAGTTCTTTGAGGTCTTGCAATTATTGCTGTCAGTTCTTTGATGGGGAAACCCTAGTGTAACTTTATGAGAATCTTCCAGAGGTTTATTTTACTATTGGTTAATGTTCCTCCTGTTATGTGCCCTTGTTGTGGCAAGTGTTTTGGTTTCATGTTTTGAAAGGGTTGTACGGGAATCATGGAGATTTTGATTATGTATTTATGTCAAGATGGGTAATGCCTTGCATGCTTCTCTGTTGTGATCTAATGTACTTGTTATGTTGTACAACCCTTGGATTTGGTTTTTTTTTATGTTTTGAGTGTCTAGAGAGAGAGAGTGGCTCTAAGTGGGTGGTTGGCACACAAAGGGGCGCCAGGATAGCCCTTGTTAGAGCGAATTTAATAAGTGATAATTTAAATAATTAACTAGGGGGTGGGTAGAATCACATTAAAAAGATAATTGATGCCTCATCTGCATTTGAGTGCTACCACAAACTAAAGGGGATTGAGAAGGCCATGGTTGGCAAGATCGTTGCCTTGTCTTCATGAAAGGTTAGCGATTAGCATGAGCAACCCTATGGGCTGGCCTTGAGATAGGTAGCCCGGATAACCATAGATGGAAGTAAGCTTCCGGGATGCTGGATAGTCATTAGGTGAGCCAGTGAAATACTAGATAATTAATTGCTGAATGAAATCCATGTTAAGCCATGAGATGACACTCTCCTCTAACACTCCTTATTATGTTGCTTCTTTGGAAATCCTCTGGAAGTGGGTCTTTGTCTTGAGTTGATGGATCATAGTTGTTTGAATTGATTTATGGTTTTTACCCTATTTTATCTATGGTGTATTCTATGGTCTTGTATAAATCTTGTTGATAATTTGGGTTTCGACCTTGTACTCTTATGGTACTGTGATATGATGTTATTGTATTGTATCATTGCGATTCATAATTGTGATATGTTTATTAATTTCATCTTGATTTGGAAGTGTTTTATGATCTTCCTTTGGTTCCTTGTTTATTGGCTATTGCTTTGATTTAGGTGATGAGACTTATGACTTTAAGTTATTATGTTGACTCTTGGATGTGGTTGATTATGTAATTGTAATCCTTGAGTTTTATGATACTTTTGTATGTTGTTGGGTCTTGTGGTTCCATGTTTGGATGTTCTTGGTTGAGGTCTCTTTCTTGTTAGCTCCTAGCACGGGGGGTGGGTCTTCGGACTCACATGGTCGGGTGGAACGTGCTATGCACCCCATTGGGTCCCCAGTCGAGGATCAAGAGGTGTGGATTGGTGCTATTGCAGCGACTCCAGAGTTGTATCTGTCTTGGAGCCTGTTTTGATACTTGTATTTCTCTAATTATTTGTATCATGGTATCTTGTGTATGGTTTCCATTCATATTTGGAACACTCTTGTATCATTGTACTTCTTAAACATTGTACTGTAATGAAATGTTAAACTTGGTGTGGATATTGACCATGGTAGTTGTTCTTCAATATGTTATGTTAATCATGCATATGTTGTATTTATGTGCAGATGGCTTCTTATCAATGAATTTTTCATGTATGTGTTATATTTATTGTTAATGATTATATCTTTGGATTTTATTCTTTATTGATGTTGTATGGATCTAAGTCGCATAATGACTCTTCGTGTACCCCAAGGGATGTATGTGTTAATGAATCTATTTAATTGAAATTCATGATATGACTTGATGTGTATTACATGTATGTTATGTGTATTTTTTTTTAAAAAAAATTGTTGTAATTATTGTGTTAATGTCCTTTGGGGTTC
>VDFB02110615.1:0-20209 GCA_007258455.2 Sequoia sempervirens | reverse complement strand
TTATTGCTGGTCCATTAAATGTTTCCATCGAGGTGATACATGTTGATGTGAGATTCGTATCCCTTGGGAAGGCCAAAAATTTTGTGAGAATGGAATTAGTACATTCTCCCCACCACCTCTCTTACAAATAAACCCATTTCGTTGAAGTGTGTGCTTTTTGCTATGTGAAACATGCTAAAGTGATGCAAGGTACTCTTTGAAAGTGCCATACAAACACCATTTTTAGAAATTAGTGCGTTAATCCATGTCTTTTCTCATTAGTAAGTTGGTTGGTGTTGATGATGGTGAAGAACACATACCAACAATCTATATACGGGAGCATTTACTCCCAATGCCCAAATTTATTTCTCAATACATTCTATTAGATCCTTAGTATGATCTATTTACCATTCTCTGATGTGCTTTGAAATTTTCCCATTGTCATTTGGCCAAAAATAGACCATTTCTTCTTTGGGTTCACTGACTTAATTTTTCTATATATAGCTATGCCACCATATGCAATATTCATTCAAAAATATAGTCTCTTAAGTTTAGAAATCTTTCTATTATCTCCCATTCTAGCACAATTTTCTCCTTTCTCAAAATTTCTACTGGCTTATGTACTCCTATTCGGCTCCTCACACGGAGGCCACAATACTGCTTTGTGGGAGAGGTCACTGGTGATCAAATTAAGTGCCTGGTGAAGAAATGTGATCGCCTTGCCATGGTTGCGTTTAGGTGGGTAGTTGGACAAGACTTCATTAATGATGAGAACCAGATCTAGAGCAACTACAATGTCCTTTCTTGCTTTGTGGCCTCGCTGCTTGACCTGAACATGGCCAAACCCATGATAATTGAATTGTTTGACTATATGTTCAATGTTGTGTTGATGGAAGGGATTAGAGAGATAGTGCAAGTCGCCATCCCTGGCATTGGTATCCCGAGTGCCATGGATCTCCACAGGAACATAGACTTTGGAATAGATGTACCCTGGTTTCCCTTTTTGACTTCTGCACTATGGACCTTTAGATGCATCACTACTCTTCTCAACCAGTAGCTACCTATCTATTGCACAAGTACAATGTGGAGCATGTTTTGGGGCTTGTCTAGGGGAAGCACTTTAACTTTCTAGTGCATATTCCCAATGAGTAGGTCTTGGGTCTATGTCATGTGGAGCCCATGTGTGTTTTTTTTTCAGCCCCTTTTTGTGCCCTAATAGACAAGAAGAAGAAGAATAAGAAGAAGAAGAAGAAGAAGAAGAAGAAGAAGAATAAGAAGAAGAAGAAGAAGAAGAAGAAGAAGAAGAAGAATAAGAAGAAAAAGAAGAAGAAGAATAAGAACCCAATAATGAGCCTTTTTGACTTCCTAGATAATGGTTGGAGACTTTTTCTTTATTGTTTTTGTATGTTACCTCCTTTTGCATCTTTTTTTCTCTACGAATCCTTTTTGGGGTTGCTCAAGAAAGCCTCATGTTTAAATATGAGCCTTAGGCCTTGCATTATATTTTATAATTTTTTATGAATATAATATAATAGAACTTTTATTTTTTTCTATGTTATTCTCAGATGGATTATTCTCAAAATGTAAAACCTATTTACAAAAAATTTACATATGGTACATATTTGTTAATTTTTTTAAAGAACTATGTACTTTAGTGGAATAACTTTAGATAAATACTATTTACCAGTATATCTAAAGTATTTCCTTCCATATCTTTGAGTTTGTATGCATTTTTTTCTTTGCATGTGCTGTTTTGGAAGGGTCCCTTCCATAGTGCTTCAAATTTTGTGCATTGCCCTAGTTTTGCAGTACGTTCATCATACTTTAGCACTAAGCTCCCCTCTATGAATTCTGGGTTAGAGGTATTTTCTTCGAACAATCTCTTTATTGTTTGTTAATGGTTGATCATGGATTCATAATATTTTTCTCTATCTTCCTTGAGATTGAGGAGTTCTACTAGCCGTACCTCCATTACATCCCTTCTTCAATTTCCAGGGCTTTCAGTAGTTGTAAGGCATGATTCTCTATGGAAATGGGTAACACTACCACTTTTCTATACACCAATTCATAAGGGGAGGTCTTCATAATTTTCTTGGGAATAATCCAGTCCATCCATACAGTAGCTCATAGATGCTTGTGCCAATCCCTTTGTCATTCTGACACAATGCGCTTGATTAACCTAATTATGTTTTTATTTGTTGACTCTGCTAACCCATTCAATTATGGGTAGTAATTCCATGAAGTTTTAAGTAAAATCCCATGGCTGATAGAAAAATTTGATATCCCTAATCCAACAAAATATGAGGCATTGTCAGATATGATGGTCTTGCGTGGGCCAAATCTAGTTACTAGCTCTTCAAGGAAATTAGCAATTTCCCCCTGGCATTCTTTAGGGCTACGACCTTTGTCCACCTTGTGAAGTAGTCGGTCACTTTGAGGATCCACTTGTGTTTGGAACTAAAAATAGGATTTATCATTCTGATAAAATCCAAACCCCACTAATCAAAGGGTTCCTCGGTTACAATCGAGCTTAGGGGAAAAACGACATTATTTCTTTTTCCAACAAAATATTTGCACTAGGTACACTTTTGCACCAGATGATGTGCTTCAAAAAACATAGAAGGCCAATAATATCCTATTTTCATTATCTTTAAAGTATTAGTATTGGTGGAGAAATTTCCACCCTCTGGACTGTGATGCAATTCATTAAGAACTCTTTCCACCTGTAGCTTGTCTAGACATAAGAGCAGTACACCATCATAATTACTCTTAAATAATACACCCTCAATTAATACATACCTGGTGCCTTGCAATCAGTAGTATCTCCTTTTATGAAGTGGAAGGCTAGTCAGATAGTATCCCTTTTGTGTATACTATGTCCAATCAACCACCCAAGATTCTTTAGATTCGAATTGGTTTGAGTAGACATGATCGGTCTCTTTTTCAGCTATGGGATTTGATTCCTATGCAATGTATTCAAAAAGACCTCTTCCTCGAACTAGGTTGGTTGGTCTAATTTCCACATCATATTATAGGACATTGGTGATCAAATTTTCCCTCTTTTTTGTTATCTCACCTTCTGTGATATATTCCCACACACTAGGATGTGCCATGAGAATAGTGATCTTGTTGGCTGACACCACATGTTGGAACTTCTTTAAGCTTTTAACAATAGAAAAAGCTTGCTTTTCTAAAAAATTATACCTGGCTTCATAACCTTTAAGGGTTCTTGAGTGGAATGTGATAGGATTCTCTCCATTATCTTCCTCGCACTTCTAAGTGAGCACAAAATCTATGCTATGTTGGCCACTATACACACATGGAGCAGGAAGTCTTTGGAAAAATTAGGGTTGACCAATACTAGAGTTGCGAAGATGGCTATCTTTAGCTGCTCAAAAGTTGCATTTCCTTTAGGGGTCCATTTGAAAATAAGGCTTTTCTTCAGCATCTGTGTAATTGGTTTTGCAATGCCTATGAAATTTGATATGAATTTGCTGGAAAAATTGATCTTCCACAAAAAATATTGCAATCCCTTTTGGTTTACTAGTAGGGGTAATTCCATTATAGATCTAACCATTTGAGGATATATTGCTATTCCCTCCTTAGATACTACAATGCCTAGTAACTTTCCTTTAGGTACTCTAAAAACATGTTTGTTTGGATTCAAAGAAATCCAGAATCGTTGGCATTTCTGGAAAACCTTCTCTAGATAATCAAAGTGATCATAATTTGATTTTGAAAAGACCATTAGGTCATCCAGATATATTAGGATAATTAGGCTAATCAATCCCTTGAAAGCAATATACATTTCCTATTGATAGGTTGCACCAACATTTGAAAGTCCGAACGACATTTTTGAATATGCAAACATTCCCCACTTAGTGGTAAACATTGTCTTATGGTGATCAAAATTTTTCACATATATTTGGTTGTAGCCTAAGAAACCATCCAGCAATGAAAAAATATTTGATCCAACCACAGTCTATAGAATTTTCTCCATCAGTAGCAAAGGGGTAATGATATTTTAGCGAGTTCAAATCTTGAAAATTGACACAAAGCCTAGGTAATATCTCTATTATTTTTTCAGACTGGTACTAAATTCGACACCCAGGTGGAATGTTTGATTGGATATATGATTCTTGACTTGACCAATTTGGTGAGCTCCTATGCCATTAATTCCTTGACCTTTGGATTGATTGGCCTTTTCTTTTGTCGGATGGGTTTCAACCCTTCTACCAAGTCAATTGTATGTTGAATTATGCCTAGGTCATACCATCTAAGATCATCACAAGTCCAAGTGATAAAAAATTGTCATATTTGAAACATAGATCCTTCAGTATTTTATTGTCCTTGTGAGGAACTTCTTTCTAACTTTTAACTTTCTGTCACTTCTGACATCAAGCTCTTCATAGTCCCTAACATCTATCATGAACCTTTGCTTGTCATTTCTCACATCTTGACAATCAAAGATGTTCTCAAGGGAAATTAATCCTTGAGGAAGCTTGTTCCCTTTTAATTGGATGACCTGCTCTTCAAGAAATTCTACTCCTGGTGGTGAATAGTTGGAAGTCATTCCTCTTTTCTGTATGAAGGCAACAATCTAAATGTCATCATAAAAAACTAGCTTGTTTTGATCATTGTTGGGAATTGAGGGTCATACAATGACTTGTACTGCATCGTGCTTGATTGAATCGGACATTGGTTCAAATTGCAAACCAATAGAAGGAATCCAATCAATGACACTTTTTTGAGATCAAGGAATAAATTGTATGTTAAAGGCTTAAAATCTCTCGATTAGGTCCCAAATCTAATGTATGTATGATTTCATCCTCATGTTTCTTGTAGTCGCTTATTCGTGGACCTGGCTCATCACTAACTCTAAATATCCAAAAGCTTGTACTCTTTTTATACCCAGTTGCTCTGTGAGGATTAGACCATGGACCAAGGCCTCATACTCAACATCATTTTTTGAGAATGAAAATTAAAAGTGGTAAGCTTTGAGGGTCTCAAATCCTATCAAAGCTACTAGTCAGATGCCCGCTCTAGAGCCAAATTTTCATTTGGCACCATCATAATATAGGGTTCATAGACGATTATCACCCAAATCATCATATTCTTCTCGATCCTTCATCAATTTTGGAAAGACCTAATCATCATCAAAAATCACATAGGTTCCTAGCCTTATTGCATGAAATTTGTTGAACAGATTGGAGTCGATGAATTGGTTGAGTAGCACCTCTTCTTTGGGAATCCAATCACTTGCATCTTCTTCATCTTCTAGCATTTCTACACAATATCTCTCCTGCTAAGAGATGGAGGTATTAGATACTTCAAATCATAGGACTATATTGTCCACAATGTGTTCAAGATGCAAATATTTGGACAAAATCTTCATCTTTGCCTCATGCTTGGTTCTCAATATCAGGTGGGACTAGTCGAGCTCTAAGTATCTACCAAGCTTCGTAGTGAAATATCTCAAAAGAAACATTCCAAATACTGGGGGAATGTCTATCACTACTATTTATCGTGTGATTGTTTGTCTTGGACATGAGAAGAGGGTCAGAGATAGATCTTTTATCTGACCAATGATCAGAACCTTCTTCCCATCTAGTTGCATTATTCCTTTCTCAAGGGGTTCATACTTATGTTTGAGGGAATTGACCACTTGTTTTGGCATTACAATTATAATAGCCCATGAATCAATCATATTATTATGCAAAAGCTTATCTCCCACAATAAGTGTTAAAATAAAGGTGTGGGCTTTGGATTTTTTACCTCTATCTCTTTTGCATTTCCCACATCGTTTGTATTAGTTGTTGCTTTTGGCATGATGCATATCCTTTGTCTCCACTTTGGCTACACAACAGAGTTGCATCTGTCTGTGACATTTGTTCTTCTTTTTTCAATGCTTCCTAAAGCAATGTCTTTTATTCAGGAATAGATATGATGTCCGATAGAGATACATTGGTGGGAACCTTCTTCAATTGTTCCACCATATTAAGCATTCTGACTAGTTGGGTCTTGGGCTTGAATGGTGGTATTTCTCTCATTTTTGGAAGAAAATGTTTTGTCATGACTGGGCTTGGTTCCTTGCTTGCCTCCTTCTCTAGCAATGGTGGATTACATAGTTGTAGAATAGGTCAAATTCCAGGCAATGGAACCTTCTTTTCTTGTAGCGACAATTGATGTGGCTGAGGACGTGGCAAAGCTTATTGCACGTATTCTCCTGTGAGCCTTATTTTTTATCATGTATTGTAATTTGACTATACTTGTGGGGAACTAGTCGTAGGAGCTTCATTCACGAACACTACATCTTCTTATTCCATCCATGAAAATAGCGCTTGATCAAGTGTTATATCCATCTCTTGCTCCAAGGACATCCCTTACATTTGCACTCTAAAATGAGCATTTTCTATTTTAGAAGAATCAAATTCATCTGCATTTAGGAGCATGCCCTTGCTTCTTTATTTCACTATCTTCGATTGCATATTCCCCCTTGGAGAATTTTGGGGCATATGACTATTGCTTCATGGGAAGCACCATACATTCTAGTCTTCCACCAGATTGTTCTGGCCTAGAATTAACTCTTTACTAGGGCTATCTTTTCCCATCTGTAGTAGCATGGTGACCAAAACTATCTGGTTTGCAGATGTCCTTTGTTGACCTCCTCCTTTGGAGGATTCGTGGTATGGATTTTGTTGATAACATGGATTTCCTCCGCCATAGGCTTGCATGGTATTCTTTGGGGGAGTTGATTGCTATTATTTAATAATGACTAACTCATTAGAAAAATTCCACATGAGACTTTTCATGTCGTTGATATTAGTTGCAATTGAGGACGAACCCAACATGATTTTTTTTTGAGAAAAATACACATACATAGATTGTGGTGTAGTCGACATCAATTATGTAGCAGGAGCACTTTGAGTAGCTTCTTCTCGAAGACCACCAGATATTTCTACAAATATAGGCATCAAAGGTCATGGCAGAAGCTTCTCAAAATCAATTAAACTATTTTCCACATGCACAACCAAATCATATTCATCAGGTAAGATATCCCCTCCCATGGATGTTATCATCACTGCAATGTCCGAATTGAGGGCCTTTAGATAGAACATGAACACCATCGTGACTTGGGGTTGAGCAGTCATAGGGATCCTTTGCCAGGTCTTGTTAAAATAGGTGTTAAAATAACTCATGGCCTCTTGCAGAGCTCTCTTGATGGTGATTAGTTGTTGCAGTAATGAAAAATGATCTCCTTTCTCTAAGAAGAATTCAAACAACCTTTCTTTGAGCTGATCCCAGGAGATGTAGAGCCTGAGGCCAAAGAATGATACCAATCTTGGGCCTTTCCTTTGGAAGGGGTAGCTAAAATCCTCAAGATGATGTTCTTCTCTACTATAGTATGTACCCTACATACCTTCATTGTATCTTGAAGGTGTTCGGAAGAGGTTTTGAAGTCTTCTCCAAAGAATTTTGGTATAGCCTTGAGGGTGTTATTGGGGATGGAAGGCCATACACCTAGGGGTGTGGGTGGTTATAACGAACTACCACTATCCTAGGTTACACAATTTCTAGGAGTAGGGGTAGGTACATGTTGCATAGAGAAGAGATTCCTATGAATCGAGTATACAAGTATTCCAATTTGGAAGGTTGAGCCTCTAGGTAGAGTAGATGAGGCTCTAGATATTGGCTCTTCTTACGCTATTGCTCCTTACAGGTGATACAAAACCTGTAAGTCTCCTTCTTCTAGGCACCGAGGTAGGTAACTAAGAGTATTGGAAGTGGCCTCTTGAATATTCTCTCATTTGGACTTTGGGCATGAAACTTCCAATTTCCTTCCATAGCCTGATTTAAGAAATATTTCTAACTTCTAATTAGGCATTCATAAAACTTCTTGTCACAATAGGTGTTCTAGAAAAAGAACTATTGATCATCAAAGCTTGTGCCTCTCCAACAATCTTATGGGAAATTCAGTGAGTGGGGGACCAATTTGTGCCTAATTGAATACCTCGGAGATTTTTATAGAAAGTTGACTCTTCTTTGGGGTTTGGAGAAAATGGTAGAAGTAAATGTAAAAAAAAACATAAAATGGAGATGCACCAACATTTTTACAACACTTCAAACCTAATCATTCCTATGAGTGATGTAATTAGACATAGAACACCACCACCCTTCATTGTTGGAAAGAGAATGAACAACAAAGGCTAACAAAAATAACAGTGTAGACATTCAAATCTTTTCACAGGTAGTGTTCATTAAGGTCCGATCAAAGATAAATATTTCTAAGGGTGATGGAAGAACATTCATAAATTTCATAAAATCTTCCACCTAATACAACATAATATAAAAAAAACAATAACCCTTAAGAAAAAATGAGAAGTCCAATGACATAGTCCATCTTTCACAAGCTATTATTCTACTATACAAGCATACAACATAGAAATCAACCACTTAAACTATTCAAACTTAGCTTTCAAGGCACAATGTTTCATTTAGAATGAAAACATAAAGAAAGAAAGCTTGATAAAGGCCATACATGCATTGTCTCAAAGATTTCTTCTCAAAAATTTGTGCTTCAATTATGAAATGAACTTTAAAACAGAAGTCAAATGCCAATCCAACAATAGTTTAAGATTGAAAAGATATAATGTGCTAGAGAAAATCAATTCTACAACTTTCACTTTTGAAAATAGTTCTATATCCTAAGAAAACTAAAGAAACTTTTCCTCGGCAAAGGAAACTGAAAGTTGGAATCCCATTGTTTCATTTGTTGCCACCCTTCCTTTATAGCTACAAAAAGAGGAAATCACCACCACAACACAAAAGTAATTACTGCCAAATGTCAACATTTGATAGCACATGATCTTATCAGAGATCTTTAATTAGGTCACAACAATCTTTGTGCATCAATTCTCAACCGCCGCATTAATGATTTTCAGATATTTAGCAAAGATAGAGGTATGTAAACAATCAAATCCTAGAAAAAAACCTAGCAAAAGTTCTAGTGGACTAATCACATCACCCAAGGGAACCTACTCAAATATTTCAACCCGAAAACAAAGAAAAGAGAAAGGCCAACAAGCTCTGACAAACTACCAAAACATATCGCTTTATAAGAAGTGCAATTTTCCCATAGTGAAGAGAAGATGTGTTGAACAGGAAAAAACTTTCAAGCTCATGAATATCACTACTTGAGAAAATCTTTGATGAGTCAACACATGTCTATAATCTCTCTTATAAAGCAAGGAGAAAAAATTAAAGTTGTGTAGCCACAACGTGGCACATTGCGCACCTTTCTGATAACTCTACTTGAGTACGGTCATATCCAAAACTAAAAACATTATACAAGATAAAACTCAAAACGATCAAGGAAAAAATGCTTCACAATATGAACAATATTTATTGTGATACAAATGAAATTTTTTTGCAACAAACAACATCATTTTGTTATAAACAACATTTGTTTTGTTACAAACTATTGGGTGAAAATTTTGTAATCTCTTTTAATAGAATACAAAATCTTGATTTCAACCACATTTATGTGATATAGAATCTCTCCTCTCAAAAAGGGGAGGCGCCCTTTTACTACTTATTGAAAATAAGGAAAAATAATCAAATATTTACAACAATGTAAACTACAATAATGATATGTGGGTGTGTCACATTCATGATTCTCTCTTTGTTAAGAGAATATGTTTTACAATGTTTTAGAATTTTAACTTTTTGATGCAATACAACTTTAAATTAAAACTAAGTAGTAATTCCAATATTCCTATCCTTACAAAGCAAATCTTAGGAATACTAGCATGACAAAGACCAGTAACAAATAAGAAAGCTCATAGAGGCACAAAATTGTTCTGTAGTTTCCAATAATGAATACTTCAAAATACTAAGTAGCATTGTAAAAGAAGAACAAAGTCTTCGATATACTTCACTATCAATCCCATGAGCAACATGAATAAATATAAGCAAAAAGTCTTATAGAGAATTCACCAATAATATCAACAATATCACAATTTCAAGCAATGGGTGTAGCTAAAATTCCACACAAATTTACTCAAAAGTCCTTTGATCTCAATTATTAAACACTTTCAATTTTAATCAAATCACAAGATAATTGTTCCCAACAAAAAGTTTGGTGTACAACTTTACTTCTTTATTGATCAAAAATAGATAAACAAAAACGAGCTCAAAATTTCAATATTTGCTTCAGCATTGGGCAACACTTCATTGTAGAAGATAAAATATTCCAATTAGGGAATGTGTAGGATCATGATGGGCCAAAAAGTGGTGATATGTTGGGTATGTGTAGGGTATGTGGCTAATGACATTTTTTTTACCCAAAATTGATGAAATGAAAAGGGTTCTTAAAGGAGATTCTCAGCTTTCCACCAATATAAATTATGCTTTACTTTGAATTTAATAAATAATTATTATTCATTTTCTATTTGAATTATGACTAAAGTCCTGATTGATAGAATGAATGAAAAACATCTATAGCTTTCAAACAGTATCACATTTTTTTGATCTGAAACATGTGTCACACTCTATACTTCACATACTATAGGATTAAAAAAAGAAAATTTAAATTCCATAAAGTTTTGACCAAGTTAAGGTGGTTAGACATACGAGTTTTTTATATTTTTTAAAAGTTGTAATAAAAAATTCATAATTAATTATTTACATGGAAAAAAAATACAAAAAAATATGCATCACATTGAGACATGAGTCCTCTACTTATATATAAAATATTATAGAAAAATATTATCATTTTATTGTGGTTAGCGTGGTGAGACAGACACCTACTTCTTATTTTTTCTGTGAAATTTAAGTACTACTGCATTGAAATTTCAAATTTTCACCAAATATATTTAAAAATTAAAAAAAAAACCTAGTAGTTTAGAAACTACATTCAATTTTCTACAAATTCTATTCTTACATATTTTTTAAATAATATAGATAACTTATTCAAATTTTTACGTCAAGCTGCCTAACTCTGATTTTTTTGAATTTTTTGCCACTTAATGGCCTGTTTTTTCCATGATGATCCTACACTATACCCATTACAATATAATGGAATCTCTTATTTAAATAGATGGTAGAGGAAATCTAATCTAGGACAAACCCTAACCAACTAGTTGACTTATTCAAAAATGTTGTCCATAATTATAGGAGAACATATTAGTTTTACATGTAATTACATTTTTCAAAATGACACGTAAAATGTCAAAACTTATCTGCATAAAGCATGAAAAATTGTAAAACTACGAAATCTAATCTAAGAAAAAATTTGGCCTTTTTTAACATCTTCCTCCATGAAAAATTCATGATGACGTTCATTTCATCACTGTATAACATTGGAGTGTACTTTGGAGATTATATGGATTCTTAAGATTGACTCCTCTGATGAGTTTGAATGCTTTCCAATGCCTTTTAGGAACAATTCTTAAATCTAGAGAAAATTAGAAATCCATCATTTTTTTCATTGAAGCTATTTTAGAAAGCTTCATCTTCAAATTCTTCTCGAACCATTGATGAACACTTCTTCCAAAAACTAAAACATGGGAAGAAAGTTTAAAAGCTTCCTTGCTTGGTGATAGGCAACAACTTGATCAAAACTACTTTGGAGTCTAGGCACAAGAGATCAGAATGTATGCAAGAGTAGGATTTAACAATTTTGATGCAAAGATATGAAAAAATGAGGTGTAAATTTGTGCAATTTCATGGGTTTGGGAAACTTGGATGCGATGATGATGAATAATGGAGTGGAAACGAACAAACTAGCAAGTGGATGTGAACAATGGAGTGAGAAAGATTGAGTGAAATGGGCGAAACAAAGTTTGGAATGCATTTTTGGTAGTTTCTATGTGTTAGTAATGTAGTGTAGTAAAATGCATACCTTTGCATTTTCACACTTGTTTGGTCCTGCCTTGCTTTATTTATGCTTCTTTATGGCTTAATTGGTCCTATTTTGTGTCCACAAGCATTATGAATTACATATTTTTCTGGTTAATCCTCAAATTCTCCAATTCATAAATGATAATTTAATGACTCAACCGGTGTGTCCCTAATTTTTGGGTTGGAACTAAAACACCACCTAGGGCATCTTTGTCCCCCAAGGCTCTCGGGACCCTAATTTTGGCATCTCCCGATTGGGCCCCTTTTTGGTGTTTATGCCCCAAGTTTTTATGACTTGGGACTAAGATACCACCTAGGGTGTCTTAGTCCTCCTTGAGTTTTCGATATTTAATTTCAAATTTTGGTGAGATTTAGCCTCCTTTATTTAATGAATTCATATGCTAACTTGGTGTGATATAATTTTAGTATATTAAGAATAGATAATTATAAATACAAGGTTCATTCATTCATTTCAGTACAATTCTTTTTTGAGAGCTTTTATCATAGCATAATTGAGTTCACAAGAGAATTCAAGAGCAGATTCATCAAGCATTTGGAGCCATTTTCATATTCAAGCATCATATCAAAGAGTTTTCTTGCATAATGTGTGTTGTTGTGCTAGCATTTTTCATGTATGGTTTTTGATTCAAGAAAAGCAGTTAAAGTCCTATCTTTCAAGCATTCAAGATCCATATCCATTGTAGCCCTTATACACAAGTTTACAGACCATATAAGGGTTTGGTGAGTTGTATCATTGCATGTTGTTCATTCACCATTTCCTTCATTATTTTTATTTCATTTCAAGGTTTAATCACCAACAATGGGTTCGACCAAGGAAAACCCCCATTCACTAACAAACAACAAGTTTTTCTAGTGCAGGAGCACCTAGGAAACACTAGGCTATGGGTAGTCTAGGATAAATTTAGTGTAAATGCTTTTCTAAGAAGGTCATGTTGACCATTGGAATTTGAGTTAGAGTGTTTTCTTGTCTTGATCAGGAGTGATCAGGAGGGAGGTTGTAACTCATGTTTCTTAGTTGTTTAGGAGTTAGCAATAATTGGCAAAGGTGGAAAAATGGGACATTTTGTACCTTTTTCCACTTGATTATGGAAATGTCTGACCCAAGGGATTTGTAACTACCTTGGAGAGGAGTTATAAGGAGTTGCTCGAGCTGAGAGTAAGGTTTGTTGGTTTTTTATTTGTAATAATTTCATGGAGTGCAATTAAGACTGTGATATTGAAGAACATCTTCTAGTTTATGGTTTTGGATTTATGCATTGATGGTTTGATCAGATGTTGAGAGTAGATTAGGTAGTGTAATTCCTTTTCAGGAATTGCTTAGTTAGTTTTTAGCTTGTTGCATCGGTTCAAGCATTTTTTTTTGTTAGGTTAATTCATTTCTTGCAATTTTTGTTCTGACTGGCAGACTGACAGAGATGGAGCTCTAGACCATGTTTCCCCTATACCTGGTGTATGGGTTCTTGGAAACAGAGGCTAGACTCCATTTTTGTACATAATGTAGACATACGAGTCCTTAGGAGTCAAGAATCCATGGCAAAAGACTATTCCTAGGTGAGCTTGGCAATGCTCGGCTAGGACAGTCAAAGAGTTCAGAGCACTAAGGTTGCAGGGGTGCCAATCTCCTAGTGAACTACGGTGTGGAGAGGATGTGGATTGCCTTGCAGAGGCTTGGTAATAAGGAGGCTTAACACAGACTAGGAAGTAGCAAACAAACTGACTGATCTGAAGGGGGTCAAAAACTAGCTTAAAACAAGCCTAAATTTGCTAAGTTAAGGGTTGGAGCAGTGTACAGACAGTGGAGGCTCCAAACCCAAAAAATCCTCGAGGTGTGGGCAAGGGTACCACAAATCCAAAGAAAAGATTTAGATTCATCTGGAGAATTTGGGCACACTCCATTTTTCTCGGGTTAGGAGGCCTAGTTGGGGCTCTAGGGCTTGTAGCCTTTTCCAACCCTAGGAGAGGATTTGTTAGAAGCGATGGAGAATTGGAGTCTAGTGATTGATCAAGAACCCTAATAGGTTGCTATGAAGCTTTTTACTACATCTCTGCACCCCTTCAAGAACCTAAGGGAATGTTGGGAGTAATTGGCCTTTAGGGAAGAGTAAGGGTCAAGGGTGAGATAGTGGCAAGGCACCAAGATTGGCTTGGTGGAATGGAAGAGTGATGATAGTGGGGTTGGCCAGTAGGACCAGGGGTACCTATACTAGAGATAGGACCTAAAGGTTAAGGTGGGAGAGTCACCTAGGAGTTCTTGAGAACAAGGACCCAGAGCATGGGACAATGAGTGTTCCACCCAACCCTACCCTATCAAATTGGTATCAGAGTAGCTAAAAGATTTTGGATAGAATCTTGCATGTTAGACCTTGAATCTAGTGGTTCTACCATCATGGTGACAAATGTTGAATTAGCTAAGATGGTTGAAGAACAGGAGGAAGAAAATAGGCTAATGAGGGAAAGAATAGGCCAACTTGAGCAAGTAATGAGGAGTGCACAGTTAGAAGGAAGGATACTAAAGGAAGAAGAGGTTGCAGAGGAAGACAAGACCCCTGAACCTGACCCTATTTTGAAAGAAGAGCCTTTCTTGAAAGCATTGAAGGCTTTGAGTGGAAAAGCACTTGAAGGCATACCACTATTTAGTGGAAAAATGGAAGCTAATTTAGTTGTGGATTGGATAGAGGGAATGGAAAACCATTTTGAGTGTGATGGGGTCATAGAAGCACAGAAGGTAAAGGTGGCCAAATCAAGGTTAAGAGGTTCTGCCTTGACATGGTGGAAGTTCATTCAGACAGAGATGGAAAAGGAAGGCAAGCAACCTATCTCTACTTGGAAGGGAATGGTTGCCAAGGTAAGAGAAGCATACATGCCAGATGACTTTGAAATTCAGTTGCATAAGAAAAGACATAGCTTGAGGCAAAGAGACAAAGATGTGAACTCTTATACTGAGGAGTTTCAAAAACTTTGCATGAGGTCTAATGTGACAGAGGATGAAAGTCTCAAGGTGGCTAGATATCTTAACAGCTTGAAGTGGAACATTCAAGAGGAAATGACTCTTCTAAGTCCCAAGACAGTACACCAATGTTACCAATTAGCTATAAAGATTGAGGAAAGAAGCAAGAGGAAACAAGAATAGACTTCTAAGAGTAGAGGTAAAGGTAGAGATCAAAGAGATCAAAGAGGACAACGAGGTGGCTACCAAGGTAGAGGCAATGACCAAAGAAACCAAGGAAAGTTTAAATCCACAGATCATGGAAATGAAACACCTTCTAGAGGATGGTATAATAGAGGTAGAGGTTCTCAAGGAGGATCCACTAGAGGAAAAGGAGTAGGCAGGAGCAATTCATACTTTGCAAACATGAAATGCTACCATTGTGGTCAAGTTGGACACCCAACTTATAGGTGTCCGAAGAAAGCATCTTCATCAAGCAATGAGAAGAGAGTGGTTTATGCACAAGAGGACACCATGAGTCCTAAGTCACCTAAGGTCAGTCACATTGAATTTGAGATGGGAGAGAATATGATGTTTAGAAGAGTGTTGATTAGACAACCGGTCAAGGAAGAACCAAAACAAAGAAGAGCTCTATTTAGAGTGAAGTGCAAGATACTTGGAAAAGTATGCAAGGTCATTGTAGATTCAGGTTCAATAGTCAATATCATCTCAGAAGAAGTAGAAATGAAACTATAAATGAAGAAGGTACCCCACACTAACCCCTACAAGGTAACATGGCTCAACAAATGGCAAAGTGTTCTAGTGAATGAGCAAGTAACGGTGGAGTTTTCCATTGGAGGGTATAAGGATAAGTTAGTTTGTGATGTTTTACCCATGGATGCATGCCATCTACTATTGGGCAGACCATGGAAGTATGACAAAAGTTCCATGTAAGATGGGAAAGAGAATAGCATTTCCTTCGAGAAGGATGGGAAGACTTTCAAGTTGCAGTCACTGTCAGAAGAAGAAGAGGGAAAGTAAAAGACACCAAGTGTCGTGTTGAGTAGTGGGAAGGAGTTCCTTAACAACCTACATCAAGGGGATGAAGGATATGTGGTTATGTTACAACCTAAAGAAGAAGACAAGGCTGAAAAGATAGTCATACCTCGAGTAGTCCTAAAGTTGTTGGATCAGTTCAAGGACATTGTAAGTGATGGTGCACCTACAACTCTACCACCAAAGAGAGCCATAAGTCATCAAATTGACTTCATACCTAGAGCCTCATTTCCTAACAAAGCAGCTTATAAGCTTACACCGGATCAAAATCTAGAGGTAGCTAGGAAAGTGCAAGAGTTGTTGGATCAAGATTTGATTCAAAAGAGCATCAGCCCATGTGCAGTACTGGTAGTCTTGGCAACCAAGAAGGGAGGTAAATGGAGGTTATGCACTGATTCTAGAGCAATAAATAGGATCACCATTAGGTATAGGTTCCCTATTCCTATAATTGAAAACTTAATGGATTGTCTTGGAGGAGCTCATTACTACACAAAGTTGGATCTCAAGAGTGGATACCATCATATCAGAATTAAGGATGGTGATGAGTGGAAGACAACATTTAAGACAAATGATGGGTTATATGAATGGAGAGTGATGCCATTTGGTCTCTCCAATGCCCCTACCACATTCATGAGGCTCATGAATGAAGTGAACAAAGACTTCATAGGGGTATTTGTGGTGGTATACCTTGATGACATCCTCATATTCAGCAAGACAGCATAAGAGAATTTAAAACATGTGGAGTTGGTTCTTAGAAGGTTGCGAGAGGAGAAGTTGGCAATCAATCTAGAGAAGTGTGAGTTCTTTAAGCAAGAGCTTGTATATTTGGGTTTTGTAGTGTCCAAAGGATCATTGAATATGGATCCAAGTAAGGTGGAAGCTATCATAAACTAGCCTACACCAACCACAAGGACTGAGGTAAGAAGTTTCCATGGATTGGCTCAGTTCTACAGAAAATTGATAAGGAACTTTAGTGGTATGTGTGCACCAGTCCTAGATACAATCAAGGGTGGTTTAAAAACTAAGTTTGTGTGGACTCAAGAAGCTGAGAAAGGGTTTGAGAAACTAAAACAAGAGGTGGCAACTCAACCTATTCTCTTATTACCTAGTTTTGACAAATTGTTCACTGTTGAATGTGATGCAAGTGGAGTGGCAGTAGGAGGAGTGCTAAGTCAAGAGGGTAGGCCTATAGCCTTCTTTAGTGAGAAGCTCAATGAAGCAAAGAAGAGGTATTCAACTTATGACTTAGAACTTTATGCTTTGGTTCAGTCACTTAGGAAGTGGAGGCATTACCTTCTACCCAAGGAATTTGTAGTCTTTACCGACAATCAGGCACTTAGCTATATGAATACCCAAGAGAAGTTGAGCAATAGACACTTGAAGTGGATGGAATACATCCAAGCTTTTACCTTCACCATCAAGCACAAGAAGGGACAGCTAAACAAAGTAGCAGATGCATTGAGCAGGAGGTTGTTGACAGTGCAAGAGATACAAGTGAAGAGCATAGGGATTGACAGTTTTAAAGATCTCTATGGGGAAGATGAAGACTTTTCAGAGGTCTATAAGGTATGTTCTAACTTTGAGAACCATTTCCATAGCCAATACTCAGAGTATACATTGAAAAGTGGGTTATTGTTTAAAGGAAATCAGTTATGTGTTCCAAGAGGGTCAATGAGGGAAAATCTCATTCAGGAAAAGCATAATGGAAGTCTTAGTGGACATTTTGGCATCAACAAGACTTTAGAACTAGTGCAAAGATTCTATTACTAGCCTAAGTTGGCAAGAGATGTTAGAAAGTATGTGGAACAATGTGTTGTGTGTATGAAAGCTAAGGGAGGAGCTAGTAATGCTGGTCTATATCAACCCCTACCCATTCCTAACAGACCATGGGAGTGTGTAAGCATGGATTTTGTGGTAGGCCTTCCTAAGACCAAGACTGGTTTTCACAGTGTCTATATAGTAGTGGACAGATTTAGCAAAATGAGTCATTTTATCCCTTGCAAAACTACTCATGATGTTAGTTACATAGCTCATCTCTTCTTCAAGGAAGTTGTAAGGATCCATGGATTGCCTTTGAGCATTGTTTCAGACAGGGATGTGAAGTTCATGAGTCACTTTTGGAAGACTCTATGGAGTAGATTGGGTACCAACCTGTCATTTGGAACAACTTACCATCCTCAGACCGATGGTCAAACAGAGGTGGTTACCAGGGTGCTAGGTAACCTTCTAAGGTGCCTAACTAAGGAGTATGGACAAGACATGGGATATGGTTATCTCACAAGTTGAGTATGCTTACAATGATAGTGTGAACCGGACCACAGGGAAGAGTCCTTTTGAAGTTGTGTATGGGATGCACCCAAGAGGCATATGTGAGCTCAGAGATCTTGGAGCTATGGAACATAGAAGTGGACATGCATAGGACTTCAGTCAAACCATGAAAGAGATTCAGGAGCAGGTGAAGAAGACAGTCACCGAGGCTACACAAAAGTTGAAGGAGAAGGTAGATTTGTCAAGGAAGGATGTGTAATTTACAGTAGGAGACTATGTCATGGTCCACCTTAACAAGTCAAGGTTGTAGAAGGGAATTTCAACCAAGTTGCAAATGAAAAGAGTAGGACCATGCAAGATATTAGCCAAGTATGGTAAAAATGCATACAAGTTAGAGTTACCTACCGGTTTAGGAATCTCACCAGTTTTCAATATAGCTGACTTGATCAAGTACAAGGGGTCAGTCAATGATGTGGATCAGAACAGTAAGGAGATCTTCAAGGACATCAGCAATATATCCTTACCTAATCAAGACAAGCCTCAGGCAGAGAAGATCTTGGAGTCAAGAGTGAAGAAGGCTACAAGGCACAAGGTATACATGGAGCATCTTGTCAAATGGAGGAATAAGCATGAATCTGAGGCTACATGGATGGATGAAGCTCAGCTCAAGAGGTAGGGCATAGATGTGTCATTACCCTCTCCTAACATTCCTTAGAGTTTGTGTAGAGGGGGGAGAATGGTGCAGGAGCACCTAGGAAACACTAGGCTATGGGTAGTCTAGGATAAATTTAGTGTAAATTCTTTTCTAAAGGTCATGTTGACCATTGGAATTTGAGTTAGAGTGTTTTCTTGTCTTGATCAGGAGTGATCAGGAGGGAGGTTGTAACTCATGTTTCTTAGTTGTTTAGAGTTAGCAATAATTGGCAAAGGTGGCAAAATGGGACATTTTGCACCTTTTTCCACTTGATTATGGAAATGTCTGACCCAAGGGATTGGTAACTACCTTGGAGAGGAGTTATAAGGAGTTGCTCGAGCTGAGAGCAAGGTTGGTTGGTTTTTGATTTGTAATAATTTCATGGAGTGCAATTAAGACTGTGATATTGAAGAACATCTTTTGGTTTATGGTTTTGGATTTATGCATTGATGGTTTGATCAGATGTTGAGAGTAGAGTAGGTAGTGTAATTCCTTTTCAGGCATTGCTTAGTTTCAGTAGTTAGCTTGTTGCATCGGTTCAAGCATTTTTTTTTGTTAGGTTAATTCATTTCTTGCAATTTTTGTTCTGACTGTCAGACTGACAGAGATGGAGCTCTAGACCGTGTTTCCCATGTACCTAGTGTATGGGTTCTTGGAAACAAAGGATAGATTCCATATTTATACATAAGGTAGAGGTATGAGTCCTTAGGAGTTAGGAATCCATGGCAAAAGACTGTTCCTAGGTGAGCTTGGCAGTGCCCAGCTAGGATAGTCAAAGAGTGTAGAGCACTAAGGTTGCAGGGGTACCAATCTCCTGGTGAACCATAGTGTGGAGAGGATGTGGATTACCTTGCAGAGGCTTGGCAACAAGAAGGAGGCTTAACACAGATTGGGAACTGGTAAAAAAATTGACTGATCTCAAGGAGGTCAAAAATTGGTTTAAAACAAGCCTAAATTTGCTAAGTTAAGGGTTGGGGCAGTGTACGGATAGTGGAGGCTCCAAACCCAAAAAATATTCAAGGTGTGGGCAAGGGTACCATGAATCCCAAGAAAAGATTTGGATTCATTTGGATAATTTGGGCACACTCTCCATTATTCTCAGGTTAGGAGGCCTAGTTGGGGCTCTAGGGCTTGTAGCCTTTTCCAACCCTAGGAGAGGGTTTGCTAGAAGCGATGGAGAATTGGAGTCTAGTGATTGATCAAGAACCCTAATAGGTTGCTATGAAGCTTTTTACTACATCTCTACACCCCTGCAAGAACCTGAGGGAATGTTGGGAGTAATTGGCCTTTAGGGAAGAGTAAGGGTCAAGGGTGAGATAGTGGCAAGGCATCAAGATTGGCTTGGTGGAATGGAAGAGTGATGA